>CATIWR010599286.1:0-31606 GCA_949677035.1 Omphalea diandra
GTATAATAAGTTACATAAACTTTTGTAAGAAACTTTATAAAAGAGCAAATAAAGAAAGGGAAAAAAGATAATAAAAAATACCTGCTCAAATGCACTCCAATTTCGCTCACATCCAGAAGAACTACAAGTCAAATTTAATACTCGAATAGCAAATTTTTGCAACTTGGGACACTCGTCTCCATAAGAATCCCACCACTTTGCTGGTGTCTTTTTGTCCCTTGCTAGCTTAGCAGACTCAATCCCAAATAAGCCTTTTGCATCCTTGAATCTCTCAAGATGCATGTCCACCTCGCATCTTATTTTTGAATCAGAAACTATCTTCTCCAAGCATTTATACAACCCAATTTTGAACTTGGCATTGACTTTAAAATTGGGACTGTAATGGTATCTAGGATTTAAGTAGTAAGTTGCAACATGCAATGGTCTATGGAGCTGAAGTTTCCATCTCTGATCAACAATGTTAATATATCTTCATAACTAGAAAAAACAAAAATAAAAGGCCAAACTAATATTTGTTAAAGGCAATATAAATTTAAAACAATGAAGAATAATTGCAAAAAACAAAACAAGCAATTTAAATACATAGATTACAGCTAAACACTTACTTTTTTTGACATTGTTAAAATTGTCTTTTATTTTCTCTCTAGCACAAGCCATTTCTTTATAAATGAAACCCATAGCCAGTGTCTCATCCGAATCCACCAATCAAAGCACTTTAATGAGAGGGCATGCTGCTCTAAGGCAAGTAACAACGTTTTTCCAAAATTTACTATCCAAGACCATTTGTTGAACTTGCTTCCCATCATTTGAAGAGACAAATCTACTACACTTCAATGACTTTAAATTAAACATTGTTATCAATGCACCTTTGTGTTCATTTAGACACGTTAAAGTCAAATAAGCAGTAGCAAAATGAGTTGTACTAGATCTAATCAAATCCCTGTTCTTAGTGAAGTGTCTCAAAATGGAAATAAGAAGGGTCCTTGAATAAATATAAGTTGTGACCCTTCGTGCTTTTGAGATTGTTGCATTGTGTACCTTTAGTTTCTTCTCAAAGTCCTCTAAGAACAAATCAATACAGTGAGCGGCACAAGGAGTCCAATAAAGCCTTGTTCTTTTCTCCATTAGCTTATCTCCTGCTGTTTTGTAATTAGAAGCATTATTTGTAACCACCTGAATAACATTCTCCTCTCCCACCTTTTCTACAATGTCATCAAACATCTCAAAAACTTTGTCAGCAATTTTAGAGATGCTAGATGTATCAATTGATGTCAAAAAAATTGTTCCCTTAGGACTGTTCACTAAAAAATTGCAAATGGAACACCTTTTTTATTTGTCCATCCATCTGACATGATAGTGTAACCGGTTTTTTTCCATTCAGCTTCATACCCTTCAAGCAATTCTACAGTCGCTGCTAATTCCTTCTTCAAGTACTTCTCCCTAATTTCATGGTAAGATGGAGGTTTCAATCCATAACCATATTTCCCAATCAATTCAACCATTTTTGCAAATTCATGATTCTTCACACAATTAAAAGGAATTGCACAAATATAGAAAAAACGAGCAATTTGTTAACATACTTCTTCTCTCAATTCCTTTTTCATCAATTGATTTATAGTTGTTTGAGTACTTCCGGCCATACTAGTCCCTTTCTTCACAAAAGAATCTAGAGTACT
The DNA here is from genome assembly GCA_949677035.1 of Omphalea diandra. NCBI lineage: Eukaryota > Viridiplantae > Streptophyta > Magnoliopsida > Malpighiales > Euphorbiaceae > Omphalea > Omphalea diandra. The sequence goes on from CATIWR010599286.1 coordinate 1,677, forward strand.
TTTCCCCTTATGCTTTGACATAATTAGATGCACCTCATTTTCATCATCTTCTGACTCATCGATGTCATAAAATTGCTTCCTTTTTTTCTATACTAATTCTATATTTTTTACTAAAATAGTGATCATTTGTTTCTTAACCTCATCTGATACACTTCTACAAGGCTCTACATCTTTTCTAGTACACGCTAAATGGTTCTTGAATCGATAAATCCCTCCAGTGAAGATTTTATCGCAAAATTTACATTGAACTTTCTTTGAGTTTTTATTCGCATCAATGCCATATTGCCATCCCAAATCTGATCTATTTCTAGCTGTATTTTTTCTTTTAGTAACAGCCTTTGAAGATTTAGATGTAGACATCTCGAATTCAATCACTGTTAAATAAAAAATAAATATGGGTTAGCTTGAAAGTAAGCTGAAGAATGCCTAGCTGCTGGCACATAAATCATCACCAATAATCTAAGAGTAGAAGCACAAAAAGTATAACTGTAAATTATACAAGCAATATTGCAAATCTGTAAGCTAAGTTACCCATTTCATTTCATATAAAAAACACTTATATGAAGTCTGTAAGCTAGGTTAAAGACATGTTATGAAGTGCAGAACCCAATGGCAATGGGGAATCTAGAAAACTTGCAACTTTGCAAGTGCTGAATCCAATGGCTCCGACTTGTTATAAAGTGCAACACATATTCATGACGAGTAAATGCATACTCAAAGGATTAACATACTGCCCATTTTTTTCATACCTATAATTATCAAGGTAAATATTTTAAATAAACTGAATATAATAATTTACCTATAATTTCAATTCGTAGCTCCATGGGCATAAATAATCCTCTAACATAAGCTATTTGATAAACACAAATTATCACTAGAAATATACTTCAACTGAATTTCAGTTTCTGAAATGAAAAAGAAACCAATGGCTTCCTCGTGCAATTCATATGTATATTACATAAGCGGCTGCTTGTAGTATTGTATTTTATATTTATTGCCAGCAGCTTCATTGAAGATAAACCACTAAGAACCTAGGAAATCAACTTATTATATTAATTAGAATAAGATGAAGAGATACTTAGCATGTCATCATTTGGCAATTCAGTAGCATATATAGAAGCTGGAAATAAGGGATATAGCCCATAGGTGTGCACTGTACAGGGGACATGCATTTTATTAGTTATTTTAGATTTTGGGTGTCTTTGAGCACAAGCATTGTCCACAATTTTCTCTTGTGCAAGCTACTATGAAGTGTATGCATGCATTTAACCTCTATTAATTTTATCTATTGGCTTCTTTCTTGTGCTAGCTACTACGATTTTGACAAATAAGATTAACACATCTTTCCAGAATTCAAGTTCAAAATGGGTGGGTGATAATCTCTGCCCAGGTCCAAAATCTCTAACAATTCTACTTTCCCCAACATACATCCTCCAATCAATGTAAACACTCAAATCATGCGATACCTATTGCAAAGTAACCAATCAACTAAACAGTAAAATAGTCACTAAAAACCAAACCTGAAACTACTTTTGTTACCTCAAACTTGTAATATTCAATCCCACAAAACAAAAGGTAGTAGCTTTAACCATCAAGCCCAACAAATGACCAAATTGAAATTCAAAATCAAATAATATGCACAATAATACTAATAACAAATATATTCTTCTACATTGACAACTACCCAGATGATCACTCATGCCAAACTTGAAAAAATCCATCAAGCAAGAGAGTAATCCTGACTAACAATGGGTATCACAAGAGAGTACATCTAAACAAGCAAACATGAAACCATTACAGTCAAACCATTACAAAATCAATACAAGAAACCATTACAAAATCATTCAAAACATGAAACCATTACAACTATGTGTTAGAGAGTACACAGAGAGTGGAAAACCTGACTAATAGCCAAAAACATGAAACCACAAACAAGAAAACCAAAATACCAAATCAAAGAAACCAAAATACGTACCTGTAACCACCAATCGGATGAGTTTCTCTAAGAAAATTTTATTGCTTGAAATCCCTAAGAAAATTCCCCAATTTGATCGAGAGTGTCGCTCGCTGCCTTCTCTTTTTTGCAATACTAAAGTCAAAACGGCATCACTTCACCATAAAATGACGTCATTTTGACACAAAATGCAACACTTTGATTTTGAATGAAACGACGTAGCTTCAAAACGTTGGAATCTTTAAAATCGGTTGTAAAATCGCGATTTCACTGATTTCACAAATAAAAATGTGATTTCATCCCGATTTTACACCAAATTCGATTTTATATGCATTTGAACTCGTTCATGTGATTTTAGATCGTAAAATCGTAAAAACGTACATTTTGAATCTTGTTTTTGACAACCATGCACAGAAGGAAGACATTGATTATAATGAGACTTTCTCCTTAATTTCTTTGAAAGACTCTTTTAGGATCATAATGACATTAGTGACACATTTCAATCTTGAGCTACATCAAATGGATATAAAGACAACATTTCTAAATGACAACATTAATGAAACAATTTATATGATGCACCCAGAAAAACTTTGTATCAGGAGATCCAAGGAATACGGTTTGCAAACTAAAGAAATCCATCTATGGGCTTAAGCAAACATCTCGATAATGGTATTTCAAGTTTCATCAAGTGATTATCTCATTCGATTTTGAGATAAACTTGGTTAATGACTGTGTATATTGTAAGTTTTATAGGAGTAAGTATATATTTTTATTTTATATGTTGATGACATTTTGCTTATCAGCAACGATGTAGGCTTATTGCACGAAAGCAAAAGCTTTTTAGCTAAGAATTTTGAGATGAAACATCTTGGTGATGCCTCTTTTGTGTTAAGAATTTAGATATACTAGAATCATTCTCCAGGTATTCTTAGAATGTTACAAAAGAAATATATCGAAAAGGTTCTTAAAAGATATGGCATGTAAAATTGCAAACCATATGATACCTCTGCGGCTAAGGGAGACAAATTTAGTTTTAGTCAGTACCCAAAGAATGATTTAAAGAAAAAAGAAATGGAGAAGATTCCTTACACATCTACAGTAGCGAGTCTGATGCATGCTCAGGTTTATACGCATTCACCATTTGCGTATGTCATTAGGATATTGGGCAAATATTTAAGCAATCTAGGAATATACCATTGGAAAATAGTCAAACTAGTCTTGCGATACTTATAAAGAATAAAAGACTACATGCTCATATATCAGACGCCAAATCAACTAAAGATTGTTGGGTTTATTAACTCTGATTTTTCTAGATGCAAGATAGTTTGAAATATACTTCGAGCTATATCTATTTGCTAGTTAGAGGTGTCATTTCTTGGAAGAATGCCAAGCAGTCTCTTCTAGCCTCTTCTACAATGGCATCCAAATTTATAGCATGCTATGAGATGTCCAATCATGGAATATGGCTGTAAAATTTTGTTATGAGACTGAGCATAGTAGATGACATTGAAAAACCACTTAAGTTATTTTGTGACAATAAGTAAATAGTTTTGTATTCCAATAACAACAGGAGCTTGACAAAGTTAAAACATATAAACATCAAGTTCTTAGTTATTAAAGAAAGAGTTTAGAGTGGACAATTATTTATTGAGCACAATGGCACAAACTTCATGATTGTGGATACGTTTACTAAAAGATTGCCACCCAATATGTTTCATAAGCATACTACTTATATGGGTGTCATGTTATTTAAGGATATTCATTTTAGTGCGAGTTTATAATTTTGAATGCTTTTGATATTGACATTTACAGTTATTTCAGTTTATGGATATTTTTAAGGTTATTTTTTGCAGAAGTAAAATTTTGGTCCATTTTCACTATGATTTTAGTTTGGTTGATCTTACTAAAGTTTAAGGTAGATTAGTTAGAAATAGACATGTTTAGATCATATTACATGAAATTTCCATGCTACACATTCACATTATGATCCTTGTCATTTAAATGTATTGATATATGTGATCATTGATAGGTTGAGTTACGATAAATGTAATGAAGATTGCTTTGATCCTCTATTGATATGATTGATGATTTAGATTGGTTATAGATAGATTTTGGTAACGACAACAAAGTTGAGCTCATATCTTTATTTTATAATCCATAATTATAAGGTTATACATATAGTTTAAGTGGGAGATTGTTGGATCATAAATCCAACATTGGGCTTATATGCAAATATTTATGTATTATGGACAATCGAATAATATTATACTCAATTACAAGTAATCCAACAAAGTTTTGATAATTTGGACTTTAATGTATCTCACAGGGTGTGAGCCTTTAATGTATAGAAACCTAGGGTTATTCTTATTTTGTGATGGGTAAAACAAGAATATCAAGATAATATATATAAGTGGTTATAGTCCCTAAATTATACGTACATTTTGTTCATTTTTTTGGCATCCCACCACCTAAAAAAAATCAAGAGAAAACTTAAAATGAGTCGCTTAGGTGTAGTATATATTGATTTGGAAGGTCAACCACACGACTCTAAAAGCTTTTGATCACTATGGTTCAAGTATACTTCCATTTAACCATCTGTTTATATTTTTTGATAATTTAACATGAGTGTTTGAGACTTATGTGATGGTTTTCATAAAAGGGTTTCTTCTAATAATTAGAGCTTCTTACCAATTGGATGATCTATACTAATAAGGTTTGTATCTAGTTCTTGGTTTCTCTACACGCACACAAATCTTTTGCCTATACACAATAGGTGACTGATGCATTAGAGACATTTGAACTAGAAATAAGTCAGCATGAAAAACAGTAATCTGAGGTTCTTGAATTGTTGGTTTATGCATTGAGGTTCATCGATAGATATAATACACTACCAAGCCAAGATTGTTTTCTGAAATTGGTATCAGTCTGCTTTACTCGCTGCAGCTTTTGGAAGTGTGATTTTTAAGATCTAGCAAAGCAGTATCATACAAGATTTATTTATAGCTTTGAGCCTATTAGTGATAAATTAATTGTTGAGGCATGTAGATTGCTGCTCTATTTACTTTCATGGTCATCATTGCCATTAAGTTGGTTGTTGGCATTCCTCCGCATGTTGACAAATCTGCACACATTGGAGGTTTCTTGCTGCTTTAGAGGAGTGAATGGAAAAGATCACTGCAGCTGGTGCCATTATCTAAGTTGTGTGCCTACCATCAAAGTGGAAATGGGATGATAACTAACCGATGGGAGACTATTGGCCTTTTGTTTGTTGTACGTATAATTGCAGGAACCTTCAACCATAATATTGGATCTGTTTCCTCTTTGATTGGGACTTGTATATGAATAGTTGTAGTTTATGGCACAAGGATTTGCTTTTGGGCATAAACAATAGCAATGTTAGACTGACGTATAAGTACCATATGCTAAACCATCAGCAACAGACCAAATATGATTAGGGACTCCCAGAAACAAAAAAGAATAGCAGTGGCGTCGCCCGGACTCGAACCGGAGACCTTCAGTGTGTTAGACTGACGTGATAACCAACTACACCACGACACCTCTGTTTCCTTTTGTGTATAGTTTGTAGAAGTACATAAATATTAAAATGTTCGATACAAATACAAAATAATTATATTATTTAGTTGCACAGAATTACAAATATATATTTTATAGTATATATAAAAATATGGATAGGAAATAAATCTTTTCAATTTGTTAAGATATTAGTAATTCTTATTTTAATATAATTTAGTTAATTAAAATGTATTAACATCCTAATACAAGTACACAACTACAACATTAAGTTATTTAATTAATTTCTTCAGAGCTGTAAGTCTATCACTTAGAATTTTATTAATCAAAGTTTTGTTTGCCAGATATATGAAACTAAAGTTTTTGACTTTTTTTTAATACATTTTCCTTGCAGCTATAGGTCATAATTATATTAAGATTTTATGAACTCAAAATTATCACAAATAATTAATAAGTTATATACATAATTTAACATTTTACATGAAATATTATAAATATATATCACTATAAAATTCACCCATTTTATCATCTACTAGTATTTTGCTTAGACGTTTTTTTTAAAAAAAAATAAAAATAGTGCAAGGTTATATTGACGATAAGCGAAAGTCCATTGTTCTTCTTAAACGCACCTTGCTACGGGTAATATATCCCAAGTCCAGAATTCCCCCTTTGATTCGAATTGCATCTTATGTGTTTGTTGTCGTTTTTGTCTAATTTACGTAGGGTTAGTTACCATTAGGGATATCCACTATATGATTTGAATGAAAAAATAAAATAAAATTAATTAGTTTGATTCAATTCAGTTCAATCAAATTTCAAAATTACTTAGTTTTATTTTTTTAAAAAAATTTAATTAATTTGGTTACTTCAATTTCGAGTTTTTAAAATCCAACAGGATTAAATAAATTGAATAAATTAAATTTTTTATAAAAAATTTCAAATAAATAATATAAATATAATTTTTAACTTAAAATAAAATAAAGTTGCTCTCTCTTTATATCTATGTGTGTGTGTGAATAATTAAAATAATATAATTTACATAAAAAAACTTCAAAAATATTTTTTATTTGATTTAAATTAAACTGAATCAATTAAATTAAAATAATTTTGGTTTAGTTCAATTCAATTTTATTTTTATAAATTTAAAATTCAATTAATTTGATTTTGCTGAAAATCAAACCAAATCGAACTGATCGATAGATAACTCTAGTTACTATAACCTCCTAGTAGTTTACCATATTTAATTAAGTTATCAATCACTTTATAATTTTATACAAAATCATTTCTCTCATTTAATTGTTTACATTAAAATGTCCTTTCATTAGTAAGTCACTATTTTTTTTCTTTGTTATAAAAATGGAAGTACAACCTCAAACTAAGCTAAACAAATTTGATCATAAGTGATGCCACTGATATCATGAAAGAGATAAGAAAGCACTCCTTTCGAAGGAGAACCGATATAATCAATATTAACGGGGAGGTTAATCCTATAATTCGCAAGCTAATCTGTTACAAAATTTGACTCCTTATAGGCATGCTATTGTTAAAGCATAAGATGCTGAGTACTCAGCAATAACCTCTTATTTGCATTCATCACCAAATCCATGCTAAGCACCATGTCGATAATTCTCTTATTATCAGTTTTCACAATACATAATCTAAACCTTTTTTTTCCAAGTGAAACCACATAGATACCCCAAAGCTCAACATCCATCACAAAATAAGAACCATAGTTTTAAGTAATGCCCATTACATAACATAACGATCGTTATGTAACAGATTATTAGTTCATTTTGGCTGTTATTTATAATTAAATAACAATAAAAAAAAATTTATTATTAAAATGACTGTAATGGCTGCTATGTAATAATAATGACCATTATGACTGTTTACCTTTACTATAACGGTTGCTATAGCCATTAATTTAATGACTGCACAATTTTTATTTTTATTTTTGACATGTTTGACATTCCTTTATCCTTTTTGTTTACTGCCTTCTAAGAACAACCCTTTTTCCTGTACCCTCATCCCAATTCTACGTAACGCCCATTTAAACTAAATTCGTGAAAAAAAGAAGTGAAACAAGTTCATTAGTAAATGATGTTGTTTTTTTAAATTGAATATTTTTCGAAGTACTTTTCATAAGTAAAAACGTTAAAAATAGAAACTAATACGTGTGGTTTTTGCTTTTCACTAAAAACACACGTTTTGTCTTTATCTCTCTTCCCAACACTATTTTCTATCAGTTTCTTTTATTCTCATCAGTTCTCTTCTCCTTTCATCCTCATCACTTTCTGTCTCTAGGGTTTTATTTTACAAATTATAATCATCCTTCACTCTTTCTGCAGATCTTTAATTAAGTGAAAAATTTTTATTCTTGGGCACCAAGTATGCCAATTTTTATGATTTTTTTTCTTTTTTTTAATAATTTGTTGTTCTTCTATCTTGAAAGTTTTTACTTTTGTCTATTTTTTATTTTTTTTGTCTCTTTGATCTAAGCTAGAAAATAGTGGTAGAGATTGATTATTTGATGAATTTCATTTTATAGCCTTGGATCTCCCTTTGAATTTAGATTCTTATTTCAAACAATTAAAAAAAATTATTTGACTATTTTTGTAGAAAGAAAAAACAGTCTTCACACAAAAAAAAATTGAAAAGAAAAATCCATCATGATTAATACAAAAGCAAAATCTAGAATTTTATGTAAAAAAATATAATGAAAAAATTGATAAAGTGACATTGAAACTTATCTAGCCTAGGGGCATTTGTTGGTCCTTTTAATTTCTATTAAAAAATTGTTAAACTTGGTTTATTTCTTGCCAATCTTTGGAAGGAAATTAATAAACAATTTATGAGAGACATAAAAATGAAAGTAAGCAGTCGATGAAATTAGACATGGTCACGTGATAAGAGTGTAAATGGGCTTTGGGTAGCATTTGTTGTCTCGATTTTTTAACAAATGTATTTATCTCAATTATTGTAGTATTTTTTCTTAAAAAATTATAAATGGATTTTGCATTTGCATCTTTAATTTGTATAGTGTATTCTTAGACAAAGTCATAAAATTCAGAAACATTGAAATAACATATGGTTATTTGTTAAGTGGTGTTATTTATTGATGAGTGATGACCTTTTAGTTTTATCCTTGGATTGCCAATATGCATTTGTAAACAAATATATGGTTAATAATAACAATGTTTATAAATGTTCATGTTTTATATTAATTTCTTTAACCTGTATAACTTGATGTAGATGGGGAATTTAAGCCAAGATTTGGATTTTGGAGAAAATGAAGTGGTTGAAGTATCTAATGATGGAGTTGTTTGGCCTAACAAGGTTGAAGAGCATTTCATAAATTTAATGGAGGAGGAAGTTAAAAAGGGAAATAGAAAAACAACTACTTTCACAAAAAATGCATGGAAAAGAATTAGAGATGAAATGAAAAAGAGGACAAAGAGAGATTATACTCAAGTACAAGTGAAAAACAAATTTAATGATCTTAGGAATTGATGGAAAACTTAAAAAAATGAATAAGTGAAACAGAAATAAGATATAATTCAATAACTGATCAAGTTATTGCAAGTGAGGATGTGTGGAAAAAATTATATGAGGCTAATAGGATGGCAACAAGGTTTAAAAAACACAGTTGTAAAGAATATGAAAAGTCATGTGTAATTTACGGTGATGCAACTGCAACAGGATGTCACACTCATTCTTCTACTAAAAGTCCTTCTCTTAATGAGGATGAAGAGTTTAACAAAGAAGTCTCTAATAGTTCTAATAATGATGATGAAATCACTCATAAGTATACAAAGATTAAGCATATAGGAACATCCCGTCGTAAAACGAAAGAGCAATTCCAGACTGCAATGGCTCAAGCTTTAACCACATTAGGAAAAAACTCAAGAAAAAAACTACAATTAATGGAGAAAAGATTAAGTTCAGGAATATCAATGACTTCAATGAGCGAAAATGGTGAAAGTTATGGATACCATACAATAGAAATCCAATAGTCTATATTAAATTGTCTTAATCTGCTTAATCAATGGAGCATCTTATGCAAAAACAACCAAGTTACATGATGACCCATTATAGAGGATAGTGTTTTTAGCCATGCCAGAAGAAAGGAAGAAAGATTGGTTGCTTAATATCTGAGCACTTGATATAAACTTTGCTATGTTTGATGTTTAATGCTAGTCATTTTAAGCAAGTGTTTTTTTTTTTATTGGTTTTCTCCTAAGTTAGTTGTCTTTTATGTCTTTATGTTGTGGGTTACAATGCACCTTTTTTTTTTTTTTTCTTATTTTAGTTGTTATTTGCTTGTAACTTGAGATTTGTTCAAGCACTACTTGTTGCTTAAACCTTTAAAAAAGGGATTTTTCATCAACTCATTCTATTGAATAAGTTGGTTTTTTCCCATTTTGAAATAAAATTAAAATAAATTTCCCCTACATGTACCTTATTTTTACATTATTATATTGTATCTTCATAATTTTTTTATCCAAATTAATGGATATGGATTTGGATGATAATTTTACTGACTCTGACTCTAATGAGGAGATTGAAACTTTACTTACCATTTACTTTAATAATGAGTACATTCCTATGAGTAAAAATAAACCTCAATCTCAAAGAATTTCTACATTAATAGGACATGAGTGGGTAATTGAAATACTAAATGGTCATCCAAACAAATGCTATGAATTATTTCGTAGGGATCAAGAAATTTTCATGAAGTTTTGTGAAGAATTAAAAGGAAAAACTACATTAAAAGACTCCAAATTTTTATTAGTACATTTTTATTAATTATTTATCAAAATGATCAATAAAGATATGTTGGAGATTGATTCCAACATTCAACATATACAATCTCCAAACATTTTAGAAATGTTTTGTATGCTATTTGCTTAATTGCCAAATATGTAATTGCTTCTCCATCATTTGATGTCACACCTCCAAAGATAAGGAACAATCTGAGGTACTATCCATTCTTCAAGGTAATATTTTTTTACAAGTTTTTTCTTTAAAATTTAGCTTCAAAAGAATTTTCTACATTCGTTGTTATTTATTCAATTTTATCACAGAATTGCATAGGAGCTATATATGGTACCTATATTTCAGCTTGTATTCCAGTTCGTGGACAAATTTCATACTGTGGCAAGAAGACTGCGACTACTCAAAACATAATGTGTGTATGCCCATTTGATATGCGAGTTATATTCAACATGACTGGTTGGGAAGATACAACAAATGACTTAAGAATTTTTTCAGAAACTATTACTAACCAAAAAAACCAATTTCCTATTCCTCCATAAAGTAAATATTACCTAGTTGATTCTGAATACACTAATATGCCTGATTTTCTTAGTGCATATCGTGGAGAACATTGCCATTTGCATGATTATAAACAAGGTCCAAATCCACAAGGGCCTAAATAGTTATTCAATCATATGCATTTTATCATTGCGCAATGTCATTGAACATTATTTTGGGTATTGAAAGCACGATTTCCTATCCTTAGAGATATGTCTTCTTATCTAATTAAGAGATAAATATATATATATATATACAGTGACATGTTGATTCTTTATTGCTTGAATATGCAAATTGAATATACCACACTTGAAGATGGACAACTAAGTGGTGAAGTCAAACCTACTGGGACACAAGAAACTATTAGTATCAATCCAAGTTAATTTTGTCAAATGAACAATACTCGAGACATAATATCAAAATCCCTATGGGAAATATAATAATTACTTCATTTTTATTTTGTAATAATTTCAAAATTAGAATTTTGTAAAAGATTATGTTTTAATTTATTATATTATGATATTATTATAATATGTTCTAATGTTTAATTGTATGTGTTCATGTATGTAAAGTTTAATTAAAACAATAATAAAAATAAAACAGTTTTTAGAAATAGTTCTACAAATAAAAACAATTTTTAGAAAACAGATAATGAAAAACTAGAAATTGTTTTTGGTTTTCTAAAAATAAAAAATAAAAAAACCATAGTGATACCAAACACATCCTAATTTTATCAAGAATAAAATTGATAAGCTCAATTGTTTATTCTTTCCAATGACTCTTAATATTTGTGCCAAAGTCAGACTGGACTACAATTTAGGGACGGGGAGAGAGTATTATTTTTTACTGACAACATGGATAAGAACTTGTACATTTCACTATGCTGCCGGTCAGGAATACTTTGGATGCCAGTGCATATTTGCCTCTCTGAGCTTCTTCCAAATCCTTCCTCCTTAGTCAACCATTAGAGTATCAGATTCTGGTCCTTCAAACAGACCCAATAATTCGAAATTTGTTTTGGCATCGGGTGTTTCGTTTTTCTTTCTTTTTCTATATGTAATGCTTTTTTATTGACTGGGCATGAGGAACAAGTGTAAAGCTTTTCAATGTAGGGAATGCTCACGAGCAGTAAAATCGCTGGTGCCATTATCTAAGTTGTGTGCCTATCCCAAAGTGGAAATGTGATGATAACCAACTGAGTATTGGCTTTGTATAATTGCAGAAAACTTCAAACATGATGTTGGATTTGTTATTTATTTATTGTCATTTGTTCATTTGCTTGGGATTATATGGCACAAGGATTTGTTTTTGGACATAATAAAGAAGAGCAATGTTATTTAGTTGGTTTTTGATGAGATGTTTGCAATTTGTTTTGGTTTGGAAAAGGCTCGGTTGTTAGTGTACATGCTAAACAAAAAAAAAAAAAAAAAAAACCAGTGGCGTCGCCCGGACTCGAACCGGAGACCTTCAGTGTGTTAGACTGACGTGATAACCAACTACACCACGACACCTTTTTGGGTAGTATTTCCTTATACTATAATTGAAATAGCTTTAGTCAGCTGACTCCAGTGCCTCTTTAAACTCTCAGTATGAGCAGATGCTTATTAAATGGAATTTTTTTAAAAAAATATATTCATAATACTTTCATTGCTCCTAGTCCAAATTGAAAAAATCCGACTGCCCAATGTGTTGCACAGCATTGCAAGAGTAAATAATTAATTAAATTTTCAAATAGGGACACAAAGTAATTATATTCATTTAGTTGTATTAAATTCTAAGTATATATAGGAGATTAATTTTTTAATAAATCAAAATATTAGTAATTCTTATATTAATATATTTTATTTAATAAAAAAATATATTAAATTTCTAATATAAATACATAATAAAAGTTTTTAATTTTATTTTTAATTAATTTCCTCAGAGCTGTAAGTCTGTCATCACTATATTAGAATTTTTTATTCATCTGATTTTTGTTTACGAGCTACATAAACTATTTTTGACTTTTTTTTTTTTAATTTTCCCTTGCAGTTATAGGTCATCTTTTTTTTTTTTTTTTTAAATCAAAAGGTCATCATTATATTAAGATCTTATGCATCCAAATTTTGCCCTAAAGCTACAGTGGCATTGCCTTACTCAAGAAGATTTCAACAGCTAGATAAATCCAAATGGCGTTACCATTTGTGATATTTTTACATTTGACGTACAAACCAAATAATATTAGCTTTAGTATTTATAAGCTTAGATTTTTATATTTTAACATTTCAGCCTATTCAAAAAATGTATATATAAATACATATAATAGAATTTGAAATCCTACACAAAAGGTTAGAGGAGTAGCAATATCATTTCTACAGTATCACCTATAGAATCTACGATTCGACTGATAAATCTGATTCAATCATTTTTATTTGTATAGTTTTCTAAAGAATTTTTTTAAAAAAAAAAATCAAGTACAAAGGAAATAATCATTTTTAAAAATAATTAAATCTAAATGAAATGAAAAAAAAAGAGAATGAAATTTAAAGATAAATTTTAAATTTTAAATTTTAAATCTGAAATGTATACCGAGCTTCTTTAGAAAGTAAAGAGTATATTTATCTATAAAAATATTAAATGATATATTTACTTAGATTATAGAAATATCAAAAATTACTTTCTCTATCCAGATACATTTTATCCATTTAATATTATCTTCTAAGAATTCTTAAATCCAACCAATAGTGTGTGACTAGATTTTAACTTTTTAGTCAGGTTCATGAGCCAACATGTTACAAAGTAAATTGGGGGCCCAAAATAATTGAGATCACTAGTTGCGACGAGCCATAAGCTGAATTGGGGTACTCAATGTTTCCAATTTTTAATGTAAACTGGGCTTATGAATACAAATTAATTCAATAAATATGTATTTTAATATTAATATATATACAGTTAAAATTAAATATACATATAAATATAAATTTAATTTTATGAAATATGTGTCTATAATATAATTTGCAGATGAGTTGCATTATTTGACCATACGGGACCGTAGGACCGTAACCTATACTAAGGGTCACGGGTCAATTTTTTTTTACTCATATTAAATCTTAAAAGATATGGTTTAATTTCTCAATCACAAGAGGAGTGCAGGGTTCGGATCCTACTCTCCTTAATTGATGTCCACTCATTTTTAGTATTTAGACCTACTCTTCTTAATTGATGTCCACTCCACTTGGGTCAACTCCAAATTGGGAATTCCGACGGTTAACAGCACAACCACCGACACCATTTCCCACAAAGTCTCAACATTATCCTTTTGTTTTTCTCTTGTAGTAAAGGAATTATCTTCTTGGTTGGAAGCCCTCTACTAGACTTTGGACGTGGCTTAAAGAATTATTTTCGACACATCATGTGTTGATCCTGTCGAGAATTATTTGTGCTCTGCCCTACCTATATGGATATCAACCTTTTCATAAAAAATGCATGCATATGGAAATTTGGATTTAGGGTTCTATGAACTGAGCTACCTTTGTTGAACCTTTAGTTGAGTCTTTCAGTAATGCAGGACGATCACATACACTTAAAATACAAGATATTCATTGGACTTGAAGTGTTTGTTCAGATCTCACAGTAACCAGCAGCATTAACAACTAAACATATTTTAGACGAACTACATATCGAAGTATTAACTAAATCACATAAGTTAGCCAGCTTAGAGGCTACTCCAAAAATCTATTTTAATAGCAGTATCTCTGACCACTTGGCATTCCCAGCCTATCCAAGCAACCGGATCCCGGATATGCGTTGTTGGTAAAGCTCGCACGCAGTGCAGAAGCCCTCTGGGCACCGCTCGATCTTGGTTCGCCGAATCCGTGAATTGGGTACCTCTTTGCTGAACTTGATCTCTCATATTGGAGTCTTTGTTTTGGAGCACTAAGCGATCTCACTTTAGCCCTTGAACATTCGGTATAAGACATGTAACTCGGGTTGTATTCTGAGTAGCCACTAAGAAAGCTTGCTGAGCCATCACTCTTATTAGGAGTAAAGGGACTTCTCCCACCACTACCTCCCCTTGACGATGCAAAGCAGAAGTGAGGGCTATTTTCAGCAGTGCAAAAGGCAGCCTCGTCGTCAGGAGGAAATTTTAATGGACTTGAAGATTGGACTTCACCTGGCAATGGGCTTGGAACCGTTTGATGGCTTGTCGAATCTTTTGAAGTTGTGAAGCTATGACTATATTGATCCAAAGCCACGTTATGATTAGGGTGAAAAAGGTTTCTGCGTTTGGGAATGAAGTGGTGTTTTCCGGAATCAATTTCTAGTATCTTTTCACTCCTCTCTTCATCCACAGTACCAGTTCTTGTCCAAGGCATTCTTTGCTCCCCTGACCTTTCATCCATCCGACGTTCTGACCAATTAAAGTACAAGTGTGCTTTGTCTTCATCACCAATTGCTCTGGCATTGGATTTTGATCCCGTCCTCTGCATATTTAGTATTGTCGTCTCAGGAATCAATAATTACATTTCAATCCTGGGTAGTTATCAATGAGAATGAGAAACAAGGATACCTTAAGCATTGATGACAGTTCATTTTTTCCACGCCTAACTCGAATTGGGTGTTCAAATTTTTCGGCCGTAGGTGGGCCCTGCAAATGGTTGAAAGAACAAATATGGTCACCAACACATTTATTCCTGCAAGTAACGCGTGGACCCAAGAATCTTCAAGACAAGAATCACAACGCAAATGCCAGCTTCAATTCAGGATTCAAAAAATTAATGAATCTAAATGCATTACGTAATTAAATAAATTCACTTGCCAAAAAGTTGAAGCAAAACGAATCTAATGAATATTGGCGGGCAATTTGAACACTCACAGGGTGGTTGAAATGAGCAGACTTGGTACTTGAAAGTGAACATTCAGAGATCTGTACACGTCCTGCACGTGCTCGTGCCTGTGCTTTCAGTAACGCTTGCATTCGATGAAGCCACTGTGCTGTTCGCTTCCTCTCGATGTGCCCTCTGACCAGTGCTTGAAGCCTTACCAAAGCTTTTAAAGCTCGCAACGCCCTCCTCGCCTTAAAAGATATGCATCAATAAAAATTAATCATTCATGGACCACTTATAATCATATTACATCGCTTTGCTTCCATGCCTTAATAACTGCAGAAATTTGAATCAGAATTTCTTGATGCTACTATAGCAGCACTCATTTCATTTATGTTCAGATTATTACTACCACAACAAGCATCAATGAAAAGAAAATTAAATTACAACCCATGAATTATAATCTTAAGCCGAAGTTGATGCATCGAAATTTGCCAATTTAACTGGTCTAATTTAATTCAATAAATTCTTACTATGGCACTCTCGTGTTTCTGGTAGAAAAGAAATTCAATAGGGAGGACATTTTAAAATTATGGCGCCAAGGAAAAGCAAGCCAGCACCAACTGGAAAATTGAAAAGAAAAAGAGAAGCATGAAATAGATGGAGAAGACAACGACATCTCACCAGCCGCCCTGAGCCTCTGACTGTAACGTGTACAACAATTCCAATATTAAATACCCAACCTCACCTTCACCCAAAAAGTCGTTCATCAACATGGATATCGATCCTCTCTTCCATTCGATTGGAACCACGAGAGATTATATAATACATTGGGTGGGGGCACTAATTATAATAATGCATTGCTCCCTTTTCTTCATTGTTAGATTAAGGGATCCATTGCAAATGATACTTAGCCAGGTGACTCAGATAATATTCTGACATCGAAAAGTTTTCTATAAAAATTTTTTTCTCTAATTAATATGTTGGTGACTTCTATAAGAGCAAGATAACCATATGATTCTATTTAAAAAAAAAAAAGATAACCTTGTGATAATGCTAAAAAAAATAAGGGATGTATTTGTTTGCATTTTCACGATAATCTTATTTATTTCCACATGAGCATGAGCGCTATTTTCTACAAGTAGATACACGAAAGAAAAACACATTGGTCCCAAAAGAAGCACCTGTAAACCAAACGTTAGGTGTAAATAATTTCTGCACCAAACAATAAGTTACTAATAAATGAAGATTAATCAACATACTCACCGACATTGCAAACCAAGTGACGTAATTATCCAACAAAAATCTAACCCCTAAAGTACAGGCCAGATAATTCTGTCCATTAAATGTTGAAAACAACATCACAAATAGAAATAGATTAAAAAAAAAAAAGGCAAAATCTTTCATTTGGGTCCACATGGGGTGCACGGTAGTCGTGATACGGTTGCCGAGGAGATTCATTTATAAGAGGGAAACAGTATAAATATAAGAATGAGAGAGAAATTTTGTAAAGATTGACGTTTTAAGAAAAACGACAATAGGGAACAACTCATAGACGACATAAAATGGGGAAACCGAAATGGCGTTGGCATTGCACATAGAGAAAGTGGAAATAAGAAAAAGACGAAACCGTCGTCTCTTTAGGTTCTCATGTCATCGAGTAACAGAAAAGACCTCGATTCTTGCAAAAATTAAATGTAGCAACAAACAACAAGCTGGACGTCAATTTCCTTTTGCGTCTGTTTCTATTTGGTCATTATCTTGCATCGAAGATGATTTAAACGACTCCTAATGAGAGACGTAAAAGGTAAAACGACATGTGACTCCCACGTTTTGAAAGTGGAAAAGGAACAACAGGAAGACACAGGGACACCTGCTAATGCTTCAACCATATCGAAGTGAAGTAGTATAATAAACCAGAGTGCTAATCCCGTAAATTGCATCGAATCCCATGGCCAATTAAAATATTAATAATAAGAAGTATGTAACTAACCAAGAAGCCGCGAAACGCGGCCTGTATCTTAACGGCCGCGAAATATTCACGCCATCCATGGCTCCGGTCAACACATGTGATGTACCTTCCGCTGCTCGTCAGCCTAACAACCTCGGCTGCGTCAGCAACTGTTACGGCATGCTTCTTAGGATCCCCCTGGTACTCCGTGGACGGACACTGAGCCGTGGCATGGTGCTGGTGGTGATGATCATGATGAGTTTCCGAAACGCCGCGTTTTACGTGGTCTTTCTCACGGTATGATTTGACGAAGCTCCATTGTCGCTTGTTGTCCTTAGAGGAAGGGTTAGGGGATTGGTGGGAGGAAGGTGGGTCGGATCTTCTAAGGCCGAGAACGGCCCGGAACCATTTGGAGGCTTTGCCCATCTGGGAAAAAGAGGGCAATGGCGTGCATCTGAAGAAGAGAGAATGTGTAGTGCGTGTATGGTAAGTAAGTTAACAGAGAGCAGCGAAGAGGGCGTTGATGTGCACGTATAAGGAAGGAAAAGTATTGCCAGGTGTCGCCTCTAGCCCCATGGATAAATTTGGATATTTCTTTTTGTTTTTACAGTTATAGAAATAAATTTAATGAAATATAAAATTTAATATATATATATATATATATTGGTCGAAATAAATATAGCATATAAAGTTAGTCGTTTTGGTTAGTGTTCATTCCTATTATTATGTATTCATAAAATTAATTGCATTTAATATGATTTGATAAATCATTATTGTTCTTTGACATTATATTTAAATAAAGATTAATTTATGATGTGTTTTAGCCTACTCATAAAGTAAAACTATTTAGAGTTGGAAGCTAAAATTTGAATATTATTAATGTAATCATTTTTTAATAATATTTAAAAAATAAATAAAAATTAATATGGATTAATGAAGATTAATTAAATTGTTTAAATAAATATTATTTGATCACTTGGATTAGATTTTATGCCATAATTTACTTAAGTTTTAATTTAAAAGTTATAATTTGTTATTTTTGATTTGATTTGATTTGTTATATAAAAATTAATTAATTCAAATTTATAAAAAATTAAATTAAATTATAAAACTTAAATTGAATCAATATAACATATATATATAATTTCAATTTATTTAATTTAATTTATTTAATTTTTTAAAACTTTGATTTGATTTAATTTTAAAATATAAATTTTTATTAATTTAATTTTAGTCAAAACTGAAAAAAAAATAAACTAAACTAACTAAATGCATACTACATATACTTAAATGTTTAAATAAAATAATTACAAAAAAATAAATTAATTAAATATAAATCTTAATTTAAATTAGAATAAATAATAAATGCAAAATAAGTTAGACATTGCATAAATAATAATTTAAAAGTTTTATAAAATTATTAATTAAATAATTTTTATCTTATTTTTTTATATTTTATATAAAAACATTCAAATAAATAATTTTAAAAAAATCTAATCTAACTTAAATTATTTTTAAATTTAAATTTTTATCATTTAATTTAGATAAATAAATAATTTTTAAATTTTATATATTTTTATGTATTCTCTTTTTTTTTTAAATTGATTATTTATATTTAATATTTTACTTTTAAGAATTTTATATTTTTAATTAAATATAATATATTGTATAACTTTAATTATTTATTGATTAAAATATTATTTGGTAACAAGTAAATATTTATTATCAATAATTTTTAGTATTATAATTAATTAATTATAGGTGTTGATGATTGATTGATACTTTTGTTTATAACGATATTTTCAAAATTGAATTAGACTAATCGATTAAATTTATAAAATCAAGAATCAAACAATGATTTAGTTTAATTTAATGTAAAAAATGATCAACTAAAAAATTAGTTAAAATAAAAAAATAGATCAAAATCATATCAAATTGGTTCAATTAAAATTAGGTCATTTTATGAAAAAATTTAAAATTTCAAAAATTTATATTAAAAAATTAAAAATTAATTAAATAGATTATATATTATATATTTTACATATAAATTTAAATAATTTAAATATAATAATATATAATATTGATACATTTTATATATTTTTCTAATAACAATTATATTATATATATTTTTATCTAAAAAATATATATTTATATAAATTTTGATTAATTGATTGATTCTCAATCGATAAATTTTTTAAGAAATCAAATTGATAATTTTCTAAAGTTATATTTCGATTTTAATTTGAAAATTTTTCAAATTAAAACTAATCAATCAAATTTTCAGATGCTCATAACTCAGATTAAATAAACCGTAATCACTCTAATAATTGAAGTTGTTGACATACCCACCAAAATGGTTTAATTCTGTGGATATGGAACAATTTTGCTCAATTATGGTTTCTAACGCTGTGTTTGGAGGAAACAATAAATTGGGAGGAATGAAAATAAGAGAAAGAAAAAATTTAATAGAATCTATTTTCTATTTTTTTGTGTTTGCATAGATTGAAAATAAGTTGAAAATAAAATGAAAAATTAATTTAAATTACAATTTTAGCCCCAACGCATAGAGGAGTATTTTTTTTTTTCTTACATGAGTTATAAAGAGTAGAAATGGTTAAATTCGAAATTTAAAAATTGCATAAACAATGCATAATTAACCAAACCAATCCAATATATGTTCACTGATAAATATGATAAATATTATAAAATAATAAATAGATTATTTTTAACAAAATAAATATTATTTTATAAATTATCGCCATTAATTTTATCAATTAAACTCTCATTTATATAGTTGTGCATGGAAAGTACAGTAAAGACAATTACAATAGAAGACGCCTTAACTTTCTTTTTCACTTTGTTAGTAACTACATTTTTATCATTTGTGTGTGCTTCTATAACTTTAATGAATACTTTAATAAACTTTTATGCTGTATACAATAAAATCCTTTATAACCATAAAATGCCTCATAACTATAATCAATTAATATAAGATAATATAGCATAAGTCAATTGATTTTAATGAATTTTGTTTTTGAACTTGGCATTTTAGTGTAAAAAAATTTAAAATTGAATTATTACTCATGATCCTAAATATATTAGTTCCTCAACATCATGTTAATAACTTTAAAATTATAAACCTCAAGACTTGTACTATCAATCCTTAAATTTCAAGCCCATGCTTATTTTCTATATATAACCTACATAATAAGAAACTAAAATTAAAAAAAAAACTAAAAAAATAAATAAGAAACTAAAAAAAGCTCTTAGAAAAATTATAAAATGATCCACATGTCTTAAAATTCTTTGATTGGACAAATAACTTGTAACTAGGATTGAGCATAGTCTTTAGAGTTTTCTGAACCAAATAAAAAATTGGACCTAAATTAGTATTGGACCAATGAACATAAAAGAAGGACCGAATTGAAGTCAAAATCAAACCATTTTTTTATTTAAAGTCTATTTTGTTTTGATCCCCTTTAAGAATTATACCAACACTTGGCTTGAAATCGATATATAATATATATTTTATTATTATATTATGTATATGTATATTTATACTTTGTCTGTGTATGTTTTTATCTATACGTATATTTACACTCTTAATGTAATATACATAGTTAATAAACTTAAACCAAGACTATTTTCCTCTCTTTCACATTCACTCACTCACGAGCAGTGCCATCGTCCTCCATCTATCCATTGTAAAAAATGAAACAAAACCTAAATTTCTTTCCTCTTCTTCTTTCTTCATCTCTTTCAAACTCATAGTTAAACTCTAAACTAAACCTTTTCCCCTCATGTCAATCATGCTGAAACCCATCTTCTTCTTCATTTTAAAACTCTATGGTATCCCTGCTAAACTATACTAAACCTATACCCATCATTTACTACTATTACCTTACACTAAACCTATCTCATCTTCTTCTTCATTTATTGCCAAACACTAAAGATAATGCAATCCTCCCTCTCTTCTCTTGTTCAATCATGGTAGCAGCTCACATCTTCTTCTTCATTTACTATCAAACACTAGAGATAACACAGCCTCCCTCTCTCCTTTTTTTGGGTCATGGTAGCAGCTCTTTTAGAAATCCTCTCTCTCACGCTTCTGCTCACCAAGATAAGACCACCAATTTCTATAACAATGCATGATAAATTAGGGATTGAATATTAAATTGAGATTAGGGTTCTAGGAATTTTAATGATTACATGTCAAATTGAGATTGGTGGTTTAGGAAACTTTAATTATGTTATATAATTGGATACAACATTGCGGTTTAATTGAAATTGGAGATTTTTTAATTATTTTCTATAATTGATTGAAATTAGTGGTTTAATATTGTTTGGAAATTTTAATTCTTTTGTGTAATTGATTGAAATTGGAGATTTTAATTCTTGTGTGCAATTGATTGAAATTGGGGGTTTAATTAAAATTTAGAGACTATAATTATTTTTTGTAATTGATTAAAATAGAAAAATTTTAATTCTTTACTTGAAATTTAGTTTTATGATTTAGTTAGGGATTTTATTTTTTGTTCAAATAATTTATTTATTTTTGTTTTCAATTTACAATTTTAGATTTCAGTATAGTATTTCAATTTGCAATTTTAGTTAGGGGATTTAGGGTATTGTTAAATACCTTAGGAGTAGTCCACAAAGAATGGATTTGTTTAAGAAAGCATGTGATGTGGCAAAGATTAAGTTTAAGTATAGTTTGCAGTTAGATTACCTAACCAGAGAAAACTCCATATTTTTTTATGTTACAATCAGCTTTGCTTTATCAAAAAGCTTTTGATAGACTTGAGGACTCAAATAGTAGATTTACAACAAATTATGGGAATGAGTTGCCAAATGATGTGGATTGGTGTAGGGTAAAAGTGTTCTTTTGGTTTTTTAGAAAATTTTATGAAGCAATTGTGAAACTTTCTTATTCTTTTTATTCCACTTCAAATTTATATTTTTCTGAAGTTATTAAGATTTTGAAGGAAATCACTATTTGTCAAAATAGTGATGCCAAAAAAAAGAACCTACCTTGGTTGATATGGGTAACCAAATGAGAGCTAAATTTGACAAATATCGAGAGTGACTTGATAAAATGAAAGTGGTTATTATTTATTACTGTAATTTTTTATCCAAGGTGCAAATTGAAGTATTTGAAGGCCAAATTTGTGTCGTATTATGGGGAGAGTAAGGTAGAGCAGTTGGTGTTAAGGTTATTAAAGTCTTTAGACTCTTTGATTAAAGAGTATAAATAAATTGATGATCAATAGTTAGTTTTTAAAGGAGTGATTGATGGTAGTGGCACTAATGGTGAAAAAAAAAAGACTTTTGAAGAGGAAGATGAGATCGATGATTTACAAATGATGAGAGTTGATGAAATTAATAAATACTTTTTAGAAGCGAAGAAAGAAAGTAAGGAGTCATCACAATTTGAGCTTGACAAGTACATGATTAAAGTTTTAGAGAAATTTACATTGGAATTTAACATGCTTGCATTGTGGAAGTTGAACTTAGTGAGATATCCATTGTTGGCAAAAGTTACCAGAGATGTGTTTGTTACACAAGCAAGCATAGTTGCTTTAGAAAGTAACTCTAGCACAAAAGGTAGAACTTTATATCAATTTAGGGGTTCTTTATTGCCAACTACAATTAAAGTACTTATTTGTACTCAAGATTGACTTAGAAATTCTAGCAAGTCTATCAATGTTTAACAATTACTTGAAGAGCTTGAGAAATTAGAGTTTGGTCATATTTAAATTTTATTTATTCTTTCCTGTTTTATTTTCTACAATGTTGTTGGGTATTTTATTCAATAACACATTATTTTTTTTATTTTTTTTAAAATAAACTGAAGATTCTAAAGTGGTGGAGTCATTATTACCAACGACGAATGTGGATTATTGATGTTAAATTGATTTTTTATTGAGATATGTAAGTTAAATTGAACTCATTTGCTATTTTATTTTGTTATTTGATGATTACATACTATAATTTATAGTTTAAATTGAACTCAAGTTTTAATTTGAAAATTTTATTGTTGAAAATAAATGAGGACTAGTTCCCCTAAGTGATGAGTATGATGATGCTAAATTTGATGAAATGGTGATAATTTTAATGATATAATGATGACTAGTTATGATATGAATGAGTTAGAAAAGATGACAAAAAGATATGAAAGTGGAAGATGCTATGTCATAAGGGGAAAGTAAATGTAAGTTATGATGCATAAGTATGCATATGTAAGAAATAATGATTAATGAACATGGATGAATGATAGAATTAGAGATTTACTAATAAATAATATGTCAAACTTTATATGAAAAAAAGTTATGTTAAAGTACATGTTAAAAAGAAATTAAAAAGGAAGATGAAAGTTAAGGTATAAGCTAAGTTAGGTGCATGACCTTTGATGGCTATTAAGGTATGTAATTATGATTTATATGTGATTAAATAACATATTAATGAAGTCTTTTAAAGGTATTTTAGATGACTAAAGTTTGTATTTGAAGTATCTTAGAGGAAGAAATGAATAGTTGCATAGTTGCCCTTTTTTAATGTCGTTGCCTATATTTGTCTAATGTGTGCTTAATATGAGTGCCTATGTTCATTTAAATGACATGATAATAATGTTTTCTAGATATATTTTAGATGTTTAGATTTGGTATTTAAAGTTTGTTGAAGAAAGGAACAAAATGTTGGAAGCAAAGATTATGAAAGGTTAGAATGCTCTATTTGGGTATTTTGGTCTTTTCACATCCTTTTATCTTTACCTTCTTCATAAAAATGACTCTAACTCCTTTTTGCATCATTATTAATACCTAAAATGGTGTTCTAAGTGTATTAAGGAAATGGACAAAAGAGTAGAAGCATAAGTTTATGTGTTCGAAATAACATTTTTGGTAGACTTTTTCTAAAATACTCCATTTGGGCATTTAAGTCTTTTTACACCTCCTTCTCTTTATCTTTTTCTTAAACACGACTCTAGCTCCATTTTCATTAATTGTTAACAGTTCAAAAGTCACCAAAATCCTCCCGAAACCTCTCTTCCATCAATGACTACCAAATCAAGTTTGTTCATCAATCTTCTTCCATCTTTCAAGCAAGTTGGTGACTTTCTCCTTCCTATTTCAAGTAAGTTATATTTTGCCATATTTCTTATATATTTTTTCTATGTTTAACTAAGTGTGTTTATGGTATTTTTTAAGCTTAGTGGTGATGGAAGAGATAAATTTTGGCGCTAGTTTGACATGAAAAGTGATATTATTTTTAAAAGAAGTTATAGAAGTGCTTAAAGTGCATGAGTTGTTTCTTTTTAATTCTTGATAATTAATGGTTACTTAGATGTTAATTAGTGTCATTATATTTATATTTAAGAAGAGAATTGAGCTTAATTGGCGTTTTACGCCTTGGTTGTGACGAAGGAAGTATTGATGTCTTAATGAGTTTAATGGAGTTTTTATGTAAATTAATTATGTTTATGAAGAGAATTGATATTAAATTGAGTTTGTAGATATTATTTGACATTTTAGACCTCATGATTAGTGTTATATAAGAATGAAGGAGATGTTCTTCATTTAGTTGGAGTATGATAGTACATGAATGTCTTAATGAGCATATGGATGATTTATGATGAGAAATATATATGCTGATGAATTTAGAAGTATAAATTGATGATCATGAAATGACTTAAGGATTATAATTATGGATTTCAATATGATTTAATGGTGATGTTAATTTTGGTATTATGAATGAGATAAAAGGAACAAGGTGACAAGGAACAAGTATGAAGGATGATAGTTATGTTATAAGGCAGAGTTAATGAAAGTTATGTTTGTAGGCTTAATTGATGTTTTAGACTTTATTGTCCTAATAAGGGCTTTTGCCCTGTTATGTTATATGTTATGTGTTCTATGGATGAGTTTGATTAACCTTCCATATTTTAGATGTTAAAGTAAAAATGTAATGGATGTCTATGTTTAGGCATGTATGTGGGTGAGGTGATTAAGAGTAAGAAAGGATAAAGCTATAAAGCAAGTAAGGGTAAGACAAAGAGATAGATAAATTTTAGAAACCAAACTAAGGAAGAGCTAAAGCTAGCAATGAAAGGTGAGAGATTTATTCATGGTTTTTAAAGTCCATTACATACACGTATCATGAATTTATATATAGGCTATAGTAGGCCAAATTATGCTGATATAAAAGTTATATACATTTATATGAATGAAATGAAATGTCTTGAATGCAATCTTATATTTAAATGCCATGTGATGTGAGGGTAGCTCAAAAAAGAAGTGGGAATCCAAAAAGTCATAGTTAGCTATGGAATGATTATAACCTATGTGAAATGAATGTAATGCTATGCATGTATGACATAACACATTAGGAAACTCTCCCATGTAAGAGAAAACGCAGTTGGTGAGGCAATTCTCCCGCAAGCACATGGCTGGTGAGGCAACTCTCCTATGCGAGAAGGATAAGTAAACCAAGTAAGGATTTCCATGGATTTGATTATCCATATATATATTGTTTTACCAATGTAAGTAAGTGATATGCCATGTAGTTAGAGATGCATTTATATAAAGGCATCTAAGCATGCGAATGGACAATATAAATTCCTCACTGAGTTTTCCACATAAAGTTCACCCTCCACACACATAGATTGTTTTACAGATTGAGCATAAGATTGACATTATAATTGATGGATAAAGATTAAATGCAATAACTGAAGGTTTTAAGGTATGTATCATATATTATCAAGACACTATATTACTTCTTTGTAGTTGCCTACAATAATGATGTATATATATAATTGAAAGAGTTATCAATGTATTAAGAAAATGTTACATTATATCTTATATTCTTAGTAGTCTCCACAAAGTCTAAGTTCTGAATAATATGATATGTATATGTCTGAGGTTAATATGATGTAAACTGATTATGGTGCATGACTAATGGAAATTATGTTGAGGCGTACTATGATTTGTGGCCCATGCAAGATAAGTGGTCAATGCTTATGATAATGAAAGGAATGTTACAACTAGAGTGACCCTAAGTAAACCCTTGATTCTAGGATTGTCTATGTAAGAGAGTTTTATTTTTCAATGATTTATATATAATGAAGGTAAGTAAATGAAAGAATAAAAAGGAATCGATTGGTGAGTCTAGACTCTCCCGCTCATGACATGATAAGAAATGAATTAAATTACTATAGTATAATATAAGAAAGTGTTTTTATAATATGTTTAGGAACATGTTTAGTTTGAATCCCTACCTCCCATTTGTATTATCCTAAGAATCTAAATGGAGCAAATGAAAGTTAAAAATATTTATGGGCTGATTAGTATAAATTTAAGATTTAAGATATTAGAGAGTTTATAAATGGATTTTAACCATGAGTAATTAGACTTGTTATGAATTTTGGAGGCCTTAAATCTTCCTGTTTTCTAGTGTCAACATGGTCCAAAATTTGGGTCGCGACATTGATGTGCATATTAAATGTTGAAAATATATAGGATGAAATTTTCAACTTGAAATATACAGGTTTCGTATTTTAATTTACAAGTGAAAAGGAATAAAAAAAAATAGAACCCTAAATTGCACCGGACTACATCAAATAATTGAACCAAATCAAATTAATTTCTAGTTCAGTCCGATTCCAATTCTCCTAAACAATCAATCTTCATTCCAATCCTTATGTTTTAGAGAAACTGTGACCTCGATCTGATTTCAAAGTTTTTCAAAACTTCGGACTAGAACGGATCAAACTCATCTCTACTTGTAGCTTCTTGATCATGTCATTTTTATATAATATTGGAATGTAAAATAACAAAATAAATAATAATCTTAGTTTGAATTGACTATTATTAAGGTAGTATATATAGAGTATATTTGACATTATTATAAAAAAAAATATGATTTTAAGATAAAAATTAGAAGAAATTTTTTTTATAAGTGTTGTAAATTCCTCTAATATGAGTTTTAATGAAAATTTAATTTTGAAAGAAACTAATATTTACAAATTTTAAATGCCAACAATTTTTTACTTACAAAATTGTTATTGAAAGAGTTTATAAGTACTTACAAAACTTCTTTTAATTTTTTATTCATAAATCAGATTTGTTCAATAACAATTCTAAACTCACCCATAATTTACTTTCATAAATCAAATATAATTTATCAACAATATGTGTAATGAGAAAATCTATATTAAAAAGTCACGAAAGTGTGCTCTACCTTATATATATATATATATATATATATTAAAAAAAGTATTATTTTTCTTAAACTAAAAATTGGTATGTTGGAATAAAATTTAGAAACATTTATTTTTTTAATTATTTTTATGATTTTTGAAATGAAGATAACATTTTATCTTAAAAAATTAAAATTATGAGCAATTGAATGTAGAATCTGAAAAATAAATTAAAATTTTGTTACACATCAACCCAGTAGATCACATTCAAAGTCCGTCTGTAACCTTAAATGAGCTCACTATGAATCTGCCAAAAAAAAAAAAAAAAAAAAAGACGAGATCCAACATGATGTGAACTTGAATTAGATGATTTAAATATATTCGACCCCATTTATTCACTATTTGTCAAGTAAAAATTAGAATTTCTATGAAACTAAAATTTTAGATTATCTGATATTTTATAAGAATATCTATGTATTAACTGCATAATATAAATAAAAAAAGATAACGAATAATAAACAAAATTTTAAAATATAAAAATCATAATTTTTTATTTATAATAATATATTACAATTTACATAAGATGTTTTAGAACGTAAAAGAGATTTTATGTTAATCAATATGTTATCTACTTATCGAGAATATTATTTTCACTAGTAGATTTAGAGGTGAACAATCGGTCAATAAGGTCGGTTTTGAGGGTATTCTTAAACTGAACCGAATAAATCAATTTATCAGAATTTTAAACCCAATTGAACCAAAAATTTTTAAAAATTGAGTAGACCGAACTAAATGAACCGCAAATTTATGAAAACCAAATTAACCAAAATTTTACATCTAGTGTTCATGTGAAAAATAGCGGGAAAAAAAATAAGACTAAGGAAAATTGCAAAAAAACAATAGTAAAATAAGCAATTGGTGCATAAATAAATAATTGACATAATTGTAAAGCAAAAAACAGAGATACTAAACCAAAATTGTCTCAAAAGAAAAACTTTTCTGCAATCCTTGCATAATCAATCATATGATTGGATTACTATTGATAAACACTAGAGAATGAGCAAAAGCAATTGAAATTTTGCAAGAAATCACCCTTCCCATAGAAAAGCTTTTAAAGGAGAGTCCTTTCAAATATTCAACAATAATACAAACCTGAAAAATGCTCAAAAACACCCATCAAGAAAGGACAAAATCAATACATAATACAAGAATACCAAACAAAAACCCATTTGAAAGTTAAAATTGGCAACCATTTTCTACAAAGAATTCAAGTATAGATTATGCCAAAAACAACCTTTAAATTTTTAAATTTATAATGTTCCAACAAAATAACCACAAAATGAGACAAAAAAAAAAAAAAAAACTAAATGAAGAACAAACCTCATTTTTCTATTGGAAGCAACAACATTAAAAAGGAAACACCATGTCCATGAATATGAAATTAAAACCCATGTCCATACCTATGTTACTTGCGTATGAAACTAAAATAAATTTTCATTTTCATTATTTGGGTATGAAATAAAACAACTTTCCACTCAAACACAGTTCAATCAAACACTAGATCTTGGTTCAATCAATCAATTTCACCACCAAAACAAAACATGCAGCCATGTTTAGGTCTTACCTTATTACTTACATCTTTGATTGAGAGAGGGGAAGATAGAGCCAATCCGTAAGAGAACAACTCAAGAGAGGGAGCATGAGTGACAAATAAACATGATGAGTGACAAATGGTAGACGAATAACGAGAAGAGGATATAGCATGAAGGGGAGTAAGAAATCGAGTTACTATGAGATGGAGATGAGAGATGACATGAGAGAGGACGAGAGAAAGAGAGGAGCAACTGGGTGTGGGGGATAAACACAACAAAAGCATATAGATAAAATAGGATTAGATTGTTTTGGAGGTCAGTTATTTCAGTGTTTTCAATTTTTCAATATTTTAAATTGAACCGATCTAAAATTAAAATTTTAATTTTTTTATAAATCGAACTAAATTTACATATTATATAAACCAAATAGAAAAACCGAACAGTGTCAGTTCAGTTTGATTTAGCAGTTTTCTAAAAAAATTTCCTCACCCCTAACTAGATTAACATATCAATAAATTTTCATAATTTTAAAAGTTAGATAAAGAGATTTTTTTTTTTTTGGCGCTTTGGGGGGGGGGGGGGGGGGGGGGGG
>CATIWR010599292.1:0-48917 GCA_949677035.1 Omphalea diandra
TATATATATATATATATATATATATATATATGTCGATGTTTGATGCAATTAAAATTATAAAACTAATTAGTTATTGCATCCTTCAGATCGATAAAAAAATCATCAACGACGTCGGAGGCATTAGGATCAAATGCAGAAGTAGCAACAACAATAGTCGATGGCTTGAGGAGGAGGCGGGGTCGGTGGTATAGGCATCTGCAAATGAGAGGGAAGAGGTATACCAGTTTGTTGGGACACAACGTGCAGCCAATCCTCCATATCTCGCATATGTGAATCCATAGAGTAGACATGGGCGTAATAGGATGTGATATTCTTATCTACTTGTCTTTCGTTACAAGTCCTTAGCAAAAGGCAGTGGAGTTGAAGGAGAGCTGGCATCTAAGGACTCGCCATAGAAATGAGAGGCCTGATCTCCTATACTATAGATCTGATCCTTCACCTATCCTCTACTGTCAGCATGAAAATCTCATGCTCGCTGACCTGACCAGGCTCATTAGATCCTAGAGGTGGCTGTGATAGCAGCTCACGATGTTTGGGAATACTATCATCTATTTTGTAAAGTATGAGATATATAAATATTAATTAATGAAAAAAAATAAAAAATAAAAAAAATAAATTATGACTTACATTAATTGCCCTGGACTGTGCATCAACGAAGGTCTTCTTGTCATATTGCTTCATGTTTGTATACACAAAGACATTGATGGGATAAATGTCATGTTCCAACTATTGATCCTATTATGACGATAATGAAAATAAGAAATTAAAATAAAAACTTTAAATGGCGAAAATAAATAGTAATTCATAAATGTGAAATATTTTCTTACCAGTCATCTGATGTGCTCAGAATGGGAGATATACCTCTCTGTGTGCCAAGATGGACTTGAGCGACGACCTTTTTTCTCAGTTTGTCTATTCAGGCTGTCTTGGTGAGACATAACTTGAGCATGTGAAGAACTTCATTGAGTTTGCTAGTGATCCCAGGCCTCATTAAGCACCTAGGTCTCATTGCCCTTATACTTCAAATCATAAAGCATATCCTTGTACCTTAAAAAAACCTTCTTAAAGAAGGTTGCTGTTGGCCTTAGTGCACCAAGAAAGGGGTTGAATTGGTGGCAAATTTGAACTTTTGATTTTAGAGGAAGTCACAAATATGAAAGATTAGAGAAATGGTAGGAGAAGAATGAACACAAGAGTTTTATAGTGATTCGGGTATTAACCAGCCCTTCATCCACTCACCAGTTCACCAATTGAGTATTTCACTTAATTTCTAACATTTTATAAGCTCACACTCAACTTATACAAGAGTTTTCTAAGGCTCACTCTTAAACTTATACAAGTATTTTCCAAGGCTAACACTTAGACTTATATAAGAGTTTTCTAAGGCTCACTCTCAAACCTATACAAGAGTTTTCTATACAAGGGCTAACTCTCAAACCCAACCCAAAAAGTGTTTAAAGCTCACACCAAACTATGTACAAAAGAAATAAAGAATTAAAGTTGAGAAATAACTTAGCAAGAGTTTTAACATATATCAATGGTTATCCTCTTGCATTCAAGTCTATTTGATGGTGTATTTATAGGCAATAACTACTAAAGAAATGTTACAAATAAACTATGTCGAAATCTCCAAGTTGTGCTAGACATATCTTGTATTAAATACTCGTCAGACGAAATTCGTTGTTGAGACTGAATTCGCGGTCGCTATTTTTGAACTGTGTCTAACGACTAGTCCATATGGCATGAAACCATTAGTCTTTCCAAAAATAGCAGTTAGATCTTTCTAACGAATCTTAAAAATTGTGGTCGCTAGTTCAAATTCGAGGTCGCTATTTTCCTTTTCGAATGCGATTGTCATCGTGAAATCGTCTGTCTAACATGGAGATGTTGTTTCACGAATTTGTGGTTGCTACCGAAATTCGAGGTCGCGACTTTTGAATCTCAATAACTACTTTTTCAAAATTCGCGGTAACTTCGAAATTCGCGGTCGATAATTTCGAAGGTAGATTTTCATACTTAGAGTTTCTTGCTTCTAATCACTTCTATTCAACTCTAAATGAGATTCTATCTTAATATCTGCAAAAACAACACTTAATATTGATATTATAACCTTTTAATCTATATTGTCAATATCAAAAGAGAGTCTTGACTTAGGTTTGAATAACCTAGTCTAACAATCTTTCACTTTTTGATTTTGACAATCTAGATTGAATATGCAAAGGATAAAGAATCAATTATGGATGCTCCTCTGAGAATGATTGTGAAGTGATTCAAATCATAAGTATGAAATTGCTCCCCCTTAATCTATACTCCCCCTTAGTTATTCTAATAAGATCATTATCTTAGCTTATTGCAAATATAGTTCAATTTTCTCTCTCCCATTTTGTATGTTCCCTCTTTGTATATTCAGTCAATTATCTCTCCCCCTTTATCAAGATCAAAAAGAGATGAATAGGAGGGAATATAAGAGAGAATGGGGAATATGGGAGGAAATGACCACAAACTTGTCAATTGTACACACTCAAATTAGAATATCAAACATAGGTAATTTTGCACACAATATGTCACATAAGAAGATAAATGGATGAAACAAAAATTGCGTGAAAATTTTTTTATATAAAAAAACATAAATGCAAAATAATTCAAACATTTAAAGATACTTGAACACATAAACTAGGGCTAGAAATTTAAGAATTTTCATATGTGGCCCTAGTTTATGATTGATTTGAACATTTAAAATGTAGAAAATCTCAAATGCAAAATGAATTGATTCAACTCATCACACAATCAATCAAATCAAATCAAAGATGTCAACACATAGATACACCAAGCATTAAAACTTCTCCTAAATGTATGCATATATATTAGGTTAAAAACATAAGGGATAAGGGATACATTACAAGTTTAGTATCCATGGCTTGATACCACATAACCATTTGAAACTTTATCCCTTCTTCATTAGTAATCTCCATTCACCTTTAGATTTTTCATGATTAGAATTTGGTGAATGAGTCCTCATCCTACAATATCAAACACTTTGCTTAACATACTTGGATCCTTAGGGGTTAGTCCTGGAAGGGTCCTCCAATTTGAGATGTGCCTTCATAATGCAGCAAAATACATTGATATGCTGATAATTCATGCAATAATGACATTAGAGCTTAGACTTGTGAGTCTTTCTCCTATGCACAATCATAGTATGAGTAGGGGGACTTTTCATACTTAGGTGGTGAGAGTGTATACAAGTGCATGAATGATTAGG
The DNA here is from genome assembly GCA_949677035.1 of Omphalea diandra. NCBI lineage: Eukaryota > Viridiplantae > Streptophyta > Magnoliopsida > Malpighiales > Euphorbiaceae > Omphalea > Omphalea diandra. The sequence continues at coordinate 3,263 of CATIWR010599292.1, forward strand.
AGTAAAAGAGAATTTATTATGTTTGTGTGGTTGAATATACTTCTTGTTGTGAATGTAAGCATATTTTGCTCTTTGAGCCTTGGAGGGTCTTTCCTTTGCCTTTAGGCAGAGGTGGCTTAATGCTAGGGGCACCTCTCTTCCACATGACCTCAATACTTGAAGTTTGAGGTGTTGATGCTCTAATGAATGCAGTGGGTGAAGAAGTAGATGAAGAGGCTTCATTGAAGCCTAAACCATACCTAATTAAAAGAGGTCTTTGTGATACAATTAGTGTAACCAAAGCTTTCTTTCCCTTATGAAACTTAGAAATAGAATTTCTAAGCTCAATGACTTCACCTTTTAAGGAGTCATTTTCCTTTCTCAAAGAGTTTAGGGATGAAGATGATTTTGAGAGACTCTGAATAGATTTTTTGAGTTCTTCATTTGAAGTCCTCAATTCACTTACAAGATTGTTTAAGGATTTAAATTCATCCTCTAACTTGGAACATTTTTTCTTGTATGTTTTCATTTGTGACTTATATTTGTCACATTTTAAAGTGAGAGCTTCTAAAAGCTCATCATCTATATCATCAAATGCATCATAATCATCATAAGAGTGTGGAGAAGTACTTACCTCTTTGGAGGAGTCCTCTTGAGCCATGAAGTAAAAGTTTGTTACTTCATCTTCTTCTTCATCACTTGACTCATCATCCCAAGTAACCTTAAAGCTCTTCCTCTTTTCCTTGTGATGATAGAAAGATGACTTTCTTTGGATTCTTCTTTCTCTTCTCCTTTTCATCAACTCCTTCGTCCTTCTTGATATTTTGGCAAGCTCTTTTTCTTCTTCATCACTTCCATTTGAGTCACTTGAGCTTGAATAATCTTCTTAAGCTTTGAAGGCCAGAGCTTTCTTCTCCTTTTTGTTTTTTTGTTCTCTTAACTTCTTCATTTCTTCATCCTTAAGAGCCATCTTATGAGTGAGAAGTTTACCAATGAGGACATCGATTGACACTTTTCCAATCTCTATATTGGACTTTTGAGTGCTGCATACTCTTGCACCAAATTTATTTAATGGAAGAGATTTGAGGATTTTAATGTTTACCTCATAGTTGGTAAGAATCCTTCTAAACATTTTCCTATTTGTGACAATAGAGAGAAGTTTATTTGTCATTTCGGTGATGCTTTCATGGTCTTTCATCATGAAAAGCTCTCACTTTATCACATACATCTCTAACCTACTTGTTTTCATAAGAGTTGTGCCCTCATGATAGTTTTTCAATACTTTCCATATGGCATATGTAGTTTCGCAATGTTGTATTATTCCAATTTATTCTCTTGACATGGAGGTTAAGAGAATAGCCATTGCCCTCTTGTTCCTCCCATTTGCCTTCTTTTGTGCTTCACTCCATTATTCTCTTGCAATTGCCACCTTTACTCCTTCAACCATCTTTGTTGGAGGCTTCCACTCTTCAAGAATACAATCCCATAGGTTGATGAGATCACTATCAAGATAGATCTCCATTTTATGCTTCCAAAAAGCATAATCATTGCCATTAAAGTGGGGATTAAGGTAAGAGTGGACTCCTTCTTGTGTCATTGATCTTTTCTCACATAATTAAGGCTTGAATTGAGACTTGGCTCTAACACTAACTTTTGGCCCTAGTGCACCAAGAAAGGGGGGTTGAATTGGTGGCAATTTGAACTTTTGATTTTAGAGGAAGATCACAAATATGAAAGATTAGAGAAAGTTAGGAGAAGAATGAACGCAAGAGTTTTATAGTGGTTCGGGTATTAACCAACTCTACATTCACTCCCCAATTCACCAATTGGGTATTTCACTAAATCTCTAGTGTTTTCAAGCTCACACTCAACTTAGTGTTTAGGCTCACACCAAAAATTACAAGTGTTTTCCCAAGGCTTACACTCAACCTATACAAGTATTTTTCAAGGCTAACACTTAAACCTATACAAGAGTTTTCTAAGACTCATTCTCAAACCTATACAAAAGTTTTCTATACAAGGGCTAACTCTCAAATCCAACCCAAAAAGTGTTTAAAGCTCACACCAAACTATATACAAAAGAAATAAAAAATTAAAGTTGAGAAATAACTTAGCAAGAGTTTTGACACATATCAATGGTTATCCTCTTGCATTCAAGTCCATTTGGTGATGTATTTATAAGTAATAACCACTAAAGAGACATTATAAATAAACTATGTCCAAATCTCTAAGTTGTGCTAGACATATCTTGCATTAAATGCTTGTCAGACAAAAGTTGCGATCGCTATTTTTGAACTATGTCAACGGCTAGTCCACGTGGTATGAAACTATTGGTCTTTCTAAAAACTAGCCGTTGGATCTTTCTAATGGATCTTAAAAATCGCAGTCGCTACTTCAAATTTACGGTTACTATTTTTCTTTTTGGATGCGATTGACACCGTGAAATCATTTGTCTAACATAAAGATGTTGTTTCACAAATTCGCGATTGTTATTGAAATTCACAGTCACGACTTTTGAATCTCAACAGCTACTTTTTCAAAATTCGCGGTCACTTCAAAATTCACGATTGCTAATTTTGAAGGTAGATTTTCATACTTAGAGTTTCTTGCTTCTAATCACTTCTATTCAACTCCTAATGAGATTCTATCTTAATATCTAAAAAACAACACTTAATATTGATATTAAAACCTTTCAATCTATATTGTCAATATCAAAAGAGAGTCTTGACTTAGGTTTGAATAATCTAGTCCAATAGTTGTCTGGATCAAGGCATCGATCACTTGGTCCCACTAAAACTACTTTTATACGAATAATAAACACAAAAAAATTAGTAAATAAATATAACTTATGTTTTAAATATTTAACTTAGAATTATAAATATTACTTACCTTGAACTCCTTTTAGTAAAAGGTCTTCATAGACACTGAGACCTTCTTTCAGGTATAGCCATCATGATGAATTTTCTGCTTGAAGATCTTCTGACATGCACGAGAGCATCTATCAGAAGGATACAAACTACATAAAATTAAAAATAAAAATTAGTTAGTGTTACAATTAATAAGTTAAAAATAATAAAATAAATAAACATATAAAAATAATTATTACATACCTCCTATATTGTAAAGAAATATGAGGTCATAGCTCAGGCATAGGAACTGTAAATGCCTCATCCTGATCTACTAGCCTCAAAGGCGTAGATGGAATTTAAGGAGGATTTTCAATAGGGGATGAAATTGAAGGAGGATTCCAACCTATAAATGGAACCAACGTCAAGGGAAGTCCAGACATCGAAGACAACGTGCTAGATGGTGCAAGTGGTGGCATAGGCGGTCTGGGATCATGGGTATGTCCTCTACTTGGCATACCACCTCGAGATAGTGTACCCGAATTGCTACGTATATGACATGTCATCTGAATATACATATAAAACTATATATCTAACATAATATATACATAACAAAATTTCTATTCAAATTTGTGCATTAGCGTACTTAAAAACTAAATACACTAAAATTTTTTACTTATTTTGAATCATCATACTCTATATCACCTTTAGACATTATATCTTCTGATGATTTAGATTTTGATTATAGCTCTGTTTCATCGTCAAACTGAATATCTTCATCTTTATCATTTAATTCGATGAATAGTGCACTCAGATCATTTTAAATTCCTATTATCTCATCCTTCGTAATTTTTATAAGAGGTAAATTTTGTTCTACATCCTCTTGTAATGAAGCTTGAGACAATGTCTTAATAACATATTCATCCTTTATTTCAACAAATGATAGAGCTTTTATTTTGAATACTGCCCATCAATTGGCTTTATCTCATCATAAACAGGGATAAGGAAGATAATTCACTTGACAAGCTTGTATCGCCAATATAAAAGGTTATTATTTGTTAAACATGTGCTTGTGGTTGAAATTAACAAGCTTGTGGATATTTTAGATACTAAACATGTGCTTGTGGTCAAAATGACAACCTTGAAATGTGTATACTACTAATGTACCTCTCAAAATGATACATTTGTGTATACTACATAGGTCTTGTTTGCTTTACTTCATATGCTAAGTGTAAAACTAGATGTTCCATTGAATCAAAGAAACTTGGAGGGAAAATATGTTTTAACTTACATAAAATCAAAAGAATGTCAATTTCCAAATGTGTCATGTCTTCCGCCCTAATTTGCGATGCAGTGAGTTCTTTAGAAAACAAACTCAACTCTATGAGAGGTTTTCATACTCATGCAGGCAACAACTCATGAAAAGCAATAAGGAGTAATCATTGCATAAACACACGCTAATCATGATGTTTCATGCCACACAACTTCAGCTTACGCATATCGACGCATCGAGCCATATTAGATATATACTTATCTGAAAATCTAATATTCTAGAGCCATTCACATAGTACTTGCTTACTTTGCTTATCAAGTATATATTTTGCTTTGGATATTTTCTAGTTGCATTATCCTGATGTAACTCCGGATGATGATAAAATAACTTCAAGTCTTCTCTAAATTTGGCCTTATCTTTAGATTTCCCGTTTATATTCATCAATGTATTAAAAATATTCTTAAACACATTCTTCTGCATGACATCCAAATTATGCCTTATCAAATTAGTACTCCAATAAGGCAAATCCCATAATATATTTCATTTCTTCCACCTATATCTTATTTGTTTTGTTATTGAACCATTAACATCTTCAGACCCTGTTGTCCTTTGGTGCCTTAGAAGGGAAGGGTTAAAATGGGCAATGATAAGTAATTGACAATAAAAAATAAAAGTGCAAAAATAATGAAGAATCAAGACATGAGATTTATAAAGGTTTGACATAACTTACCTACATCCTCTTCTATAATATTTCCACTAGAACTTTCATTATCAAGATAGCTTCAGGTGCTATCAACCACCATTACAATAGTAGTTTTTGGGTACTACCAAGCCATTATAAGTAGACTTATGGGTGCTACTAAGACCTTATCCCAAAATAGTTTCCAGGTACTATTTTAAACCTTTCATAAAATATGATTTTTAATATTTGCTAACCAAGGATTTCGTCAAACAAAATTACAACTTTGAAGATGAGAATAACTCTCTCATTCAAGCAATAAAACACTTTAAAGTACACTTACAAAGTATGTTTGATCTAGTTGAGAATATTGAGAGAAAGTCTAGAAAGCTTGTTCTTCAAACTCTGTTTTGAAGATAACACTTGTAACCTTTAAATAATGATCTTTTCTTGATTGTTAGATCACTTGATTCATCTTTTTTATTTGAAAGTAACTTTCATAATAAAATATTCACTTAATAGAATGATTTTCTCTATTTGTTTTGTTAAGAGTAGGTCCCTTTATTGGTTAAAACAAAGACCTAGCCATTAGAAAGAAAGTTGTTACTTCGTATCACCGAAGTAGACACTCAACACCTAATGGAAATTCTCCATGCTTATTGTTAAGTCATCGACCATCATTGATTTCTTAAAAATGGGTGATTGTTAGGTAAAATACAACTCCAACGGTCATTGGTTCTAACGAAATGCCCATTGAGAATAGTCGTTAGATAGAAGTTTGTCTCAACGCTCCTCCTTTGACTTTCTCATTTATTTATTCAACTAATCTTCAATGGTTGTTAGGAAATCTTAACGTCTGTTGGACTTTAACATTAACCCCTATTGAGATATGAATAATGCCTATTGTAGTTTTATTAGAAGATATGAACTTGATGCTTTGTTTTCCAAGATCTTCTACTATACATCAACAACTATTGGTAAACTTCTAATGCCCTTTGAAAAACCTCAATGCCTATTGTGTTATTTAAGAATGTCTCATTAGAGGGTCCAAAAATATTTAGCTCTAACTAGGGAGCTTTTCCAATGCCTGTTGGTAGGATCCAATGCATGTTTTGAGATCTTAAGAATTTTGCTCAATTTAAGTCACTTAGTCCAACGTTTGTTTAAAAAATGCAACACTTGTTGAGAAATCAAAAACCACGCTCGTTGCGAAGTTCAATGTACATAACTCATATGATTGATGTCAATGCCTATTATAGTAAAGGACAACACCTATTGTGAGATTGAGAAGACCTTACTCATTACTAGGGTGATATTTCAATACCTATTAAGTTCATTTAACGCCCATTGCTAGAGTCACAATGCCTGTTGAAATATGGCAACACTTGTTGGACTATTAAGCTTAGTTTACTTAATCTTTACTCTCTTAATACTTAGAGTTTTCAAATATAACTCTTTCTCTAATCATCATGGTTCAATGAATTGATGCACTTGTAAGAATTAACACAAATAACTTTGATAAAGGTTTTATGATAATCTAATAAACTTTGATATTAATTTAACATATATTAGAAGTTAAATAGTTAGCTTATAATAAATAATATAAAAAAATATTTAGCTAACTTTGTTTTCAAATTAATTATTTTAAAGGATTCCATAAATATTATTTTGATTTTAAAACAATTATCATTTACATGAAATTAATATTTCTACTTTTATAAAAACAAGAGAGTTAGATAAATTCATAGAAATTAATAATTCTATTGTTATTTTTATTTTAAAAAGATTCTATAAAATTTTCTTTTATTTTGATATATATTATGAGAAAAATATATTTCGTGCAAACCAAAAAAATAGGACTTATTATAACCAGTAATTATTATTATAACCAGTAATTAAGATGTCTAAATAATAAATTATTGAAGAAAAATAAACAATATTAAAAATTAATTGTTGATAATTTCTCAATCAGTGTAATAATATGCAAGTGAATAACATGCAAAAACTTGTTGTGTATCCCTTGCACATACACAAATCATTTCAAAGAATATAATAAAAATAAGAGCGTTCCCACAAGAATTGTTTCACAAGTACCAAAAACTAAATTTTCCTATTATCTAGCAACTGAATAATAAATAAAAACTAAAATTACAAAAATAATTAAATAAAATTGAAATTAAATTAAAAGAAACTCTTATGACAATGATTTCTAGGGAATTCAGGTACACCACAATATCATTCCATAAATATATCAAGAGAATTGTTTCAATTGAGATTGAGGTTGTGCTTGAAGATGAATTTTTGTAATTTACCCAATAATCTTTCTCAAGTAAAATTGAGTTTATTATTATTGAAATTATGTCTACTTTTATGGTCACAAAATCCAATAACAACATATTAAGTTCCATGAACAATCATTGAATATCTCCAAAAGTCAAGCCTAGTCTCATGTTCTCAATCTTCTAGTTTAATATATTAGGACTAACCCAAGACTTTCACTCTTGCATCATTATCTTGAATCTCAAACATTGCATATATGCAACTATTGATGTATACAAGATCAATTAAGCTCAAACATATTAAATCAAGACACACAACACAAATGAAGTAAAAAATCACTTCATATATTCATGAAATAAATATTAGGTTTTCATCCGAATAAATAGAATTGATGAATTTTTTCATCCTATAAGAAGAAAAAAAAATAAAGAAGAAAGAATTTATTGAATTGAGCAGAAGAATATTCAGAATAAGAGTCTTACTAAATGAAAACAATAAAAACGTTAAGAGAAGATGCCTCAAATCTTCACAATCTTCTTTTTATTTAGTGTAAATGTAGATAAACTCTCTCATAAAAATATGCCCTTTTTCTACCTAGGAATATGCGATTCTACTATGCTAATTGGTCAACTCTGTATCTCTACATGGTCCTATGTTTGCGCTATGCAATATTGGTGGAAACTGTAATTTAGCTCATTTTTAAGAGATTTTTATGCAAACATAAAAAAGACATAAAACAATTTATTCTCAAATAAAATGCTACAAAAATAAGGAAAACTCCTAGTTTCTAACACAAAAATATATGCTAAAATGACTCTTATCAAACTTCCCAAAACTTAGAGTTTTGGTTGTCCTTAAGCAAAAAAAAGAATAAACAAGAAAGTTTCTCAAATCACAATTACAAACTTTTGAACTTAGAAAACTCCATAATAAAATAACACGATCAAACTCATAAAAAATTTATGAATTGAAGTTCGATCTCAAAATTTGTAATCAATTCCAAGCATAAATCAATTAAGAACTATGCAAAAATCACAATATACTTTTTTCACTTTTGATGCAACTTAAAAACAAACATAATACAAGCTAGCATTGACAAACGTCTTCTTAAAATAATGTTATGTATAATTCCAAAGGCAAAAACGTACAATCAATCTCCATTAATTTAATTGCATAATTAATCAAGGATCAAAATATCTTCATTGGCTTGTAATGTGGTTAGGGGATCATGGTTTGTCAAAGAAAAGGATACAAGGTACATGCAAAAGAATTTCAAAAATTAAAATAATCAAGCAACATTAAAAATTCCCATATCTAATCCATAATTTTCCAACTTGTCTAAATCATGTCCTTTTATTCCTTAGCAACAATCACTCCAATAATCTAAATTCATCACAAAACTCAAAAGTAAATTGTGTACATAATGCATCTCACATAAATTTGAAAACTCTAAACAATTTAAGCATTATATCTCAAAAGACTTCACAATTCTGAACTTTTCCTTCTTTCCCTTTTCTATTTTTTCACCTCTTTTTTTCCTTTTTTATTTTTACACTAACTTAAATAACTAATAAATTGTAAAGATGCAGGCATTACATATCCTTACTTTTTTTTTTTGTTCTTCCCAAATATCAAACACTTGCACATATGCTTAAATATATAATTAATAAGGAAATTCGACTTTCTCAAAAACATAATAGAAAATCTTATGCCATTTAAAAATTTCAATCCTAAAATTCTCTTGATGGATAGGCCATAATATGACTTATATGGTAACAAGGTTAAGAGTGCCAAGAAAAAGGCTTGTATACACTTTAAGAGTGTATTTAAAGGCTAAAAAAAGGGTGCAAAGGATAAAAATTGATAAGGTATAGAAGGGCCTAAATAGGTTAACATAAAGAATTTCTAAATCATTTTCCTTGATTAAGAGTGAATTGATATTTTGCTTCAAAAGATTGTATGTCTTGTTCTAGAATTAGTGAAAAAGTTTTTAACAAACCAGCATACATATGCTTGAATCTAAACAAGCAATCAATTTTTAGGTGTAATGATTCAAACAAGTTTTTCAATCAACCTAAACAAGAAATTACTTGCATCTTTTATAAAGTTTCTTGATTATGTGTGAATTAATATTTTACCTCAAAAGATTGTATGCCTTGTTCTAGAATTAGCGGAAAAGTTTTTAACCAACCAGCATGCATATGCTTGAATATAAACAAGCAATCAATTTCTAGGTGTAATTATTCAAGCAAGTTTTTCAATAAACATAAACAAGAAATTTCTTGCATCTTTTATCAAATTTATTCAAATGTCTAAATTTTTTAATAAAATTGATCATTGATAGTTCCATTATAAACATTCCACAATCTAAGAATCACAAATCATAAAGTGATCACTATCAAGTTAATTCATCTTCACTTTTAGATAAACAATTTATCCAAAAAAAAAAAAAATGCAATCTACATGAACAAAAAAATAAATCAAATACCCTATATTCACAAAATAATTTAAAGATTGAAAGAATTTTGAATCCTCCCCCAAACTTAAATAAAACATTGTCCTTAATATTTAGAAAGAAAATGAAAATAAAAATGTAAGGACAAAAAGACCAATACTCCTATTTTCATGTGATATTTTAAACACATTTGATGCAATATTTCCATAACTAATCGAATCTACAACCATCAATTATAGCACATAAGGTTCTCTTGCTAATTAATTCTAATTTCTTGATCTACAAGTACACCACAACTACTACAAATTTGCATAAGTGCCAAACAGTATCATTCATTTAGACACAACTAATAATTAAAACCTTACTCATATCACAGTAGCCATGTGCTTATGCAAACAACATTAACAGTATAATAGAGCATTTAAAACAACCTAATTCAAAATAACTCTCAAGAAAACCAAATTCCCATAAACAGTTCCAAATCCACAACTAAATAGCCTATTCCATAAAATATTCGCAAATTATATCATCAATCTCCCCCACAAATTTTTACCTAGTTGCCTCTCATGCAATAGTGATAATCGTACCCAGATATTCTAACAATTTTCAAAATCAATAGTGATAGCATCAGCATCAATCCATATCCCTGAGCTCTTGTATGGCCTATCATATGGCCCATGCACATTTATTGCAACTGAAATTTTTTTTTTATTTTATACTTTGCTCTTAACAATTACATTAAAACACAACTTTACCATGATCATTTCTCACTAACTAAGCTACAGTTAGCATAATTAATATCAAAATTAACATTAATTAACATGAATTAAAAACTTAAAATCAACATTCTAATTGTGAATTAAACTAGCAAAAATACTAAATTTCTAAAAATTTAAACACTAAATTGACTGAAAACTGAAAATAAAAAAAATAACATGCAAAAATTTGAAAAAATCAACAAACTAAATTGATTGAAACAAATTAAACCATTGGGTTGTCTCCCAACAAGTGTTTGTTTAAAGTCATAAACTTGACTTTTTCCATAAATTCTCAACTTGAAGGTGAATTTAGAATAAAATTTTTTCCATTTTGCAATGCACCATCACAAAAAGAAAGCTTCAAATGTTGGTCATTCAGTTTGAACATTTTAGCACCATCTCCTTGTAACTCTACAACTTTATAAGGTAAAAAGTTTCACCACCTATTGCCCAACTTCAAGTGAGGGTGAAATTGCTTGGCATGCCATAACTTGTCTTTCCTCTTATATACTTGGACATTTTCATAATCATCTCATTGGAATGCAGATCTCAAATAAAAAGAAAGAGGTTTTGGCTCTAGTTTTTTCGATTGAGTGGAAGGGTTTAGCTTTCTCAAGCCTACAATCTTTACATGGAAGGTTTGCTTTTAAAAATTGGGCTACATTTTTATGATCATCATACAATGGTGATATCCTTTGAACCATGTAAGCTTTGAATGGATCCTTAGGATGCTTGTTTTTAGGAACCTCTTGAACTAACTCATGAACTATATCCATACTTTTACAATCTTCAATGGAAGAAGGCTATTTTATTGCCTTGAAGACATTGAACTCCATTGATTCTCCCATTACATTCAAGTTAGCTTCCCATTCTTAACATCAATTATGGCTCATGTGGTTGCAAAGAATGGTCTTTCAACGATTAATGACATGTCCACATCTACATCCATATCGAACACAATGAAATCTACTAGTATAATGAATTTTCCTACTTGCATGAGAACATTTTCCACCATTCCCACCAAGTATTTAATAGAGAAATCTGCTAATTACAATGTCACCGTAATTGGTTAGATCTCACTAAACTTCAATTTCCTGCAAACAGAAAGAGACATTAGACTAATACTAGCACCTAAATCACATAATACTCTATCAAATTTGCAATAAGAAATTTGGCAAGGAATATAGAAACTACTTAATCCTTAAGCTTTGGTGAAAGCTTGTTATGGATTATGGTGTTACATTCCTTAGAGAGAGAGATAAAGAGAGAGAGCTATAGTCTTAAATTCCTCCATCTTCTTCTTATTAGATAAAAGCTCTTTGAGAAATTTTACATATTTTGGCATTTGTGCTAAGATTTCGACAAATAGATTATTGACATGATTTTGCTTAAAAATCTGTAAAAACTTAGTATATTACTTATCCAATTTATGCACTTTCAATCATTAAGGAAAAGGGATTGGTGGAACATAAGGTTTTACCAATGGAGGCTTACTTCCTTCTTCTTTTTTAGCTTCTTACACATTGTGCTTTTCATACGGACTGAAATTTGAGGATGTTTCTTCACATTATTAGACTAAGATTTCAAAATTTTCAAGCTTTTTTTAAGGTTATTTTCTCACTTTCACCCTTGTCTTTGCATGGGGTGTCGAGTATCTCCATGACACTTCTTAAAATAATTGTCTTAACATTGCTCTCTTAGGTTAATTTTAGTCTTGCCAAGGAGTGTACCTTACATTCTTGCACTGATTGTTTTAACCAATTGCCCAATTTGCATCTCTAGATATCAGTTGTGTTGCTTTATTTGATTCACCCTCACTTCAAGCTAGTATATCTTGTCTTGCACAATCTCCACCTTCTCAAACGTCTTAAACAAGAAAGCAATGGGGTATTGATAGCATGCATACTCACACTTTTAAACTTCTTTGTAAAGCATCCATTTTGGCATTTAACATGGTATAGGCATTAATGTAATGAAAATCCACAACCCTTTTATTGATCCCATTTTGCTTACCTATTAGTAGTTGTTTGAGGTCATCTCTTCTATCAATGCATATACTTCATTGGTTCATTTTTCGATGAAAGTACCTTCTGTTGTGATATCAATAGTAATGTGTACTGAATGGTTAGGCCCATTATAGATGGTTTGGACTATCAATCAATTCGACAAACCATGATGTGAGAATCTTCTTTGTAACTCCTTAAATCTCTCTTTTACTTCATATAATGTTTCACTCGACTCTTATTGAAAGCTTGCAATTGGTTACCTCAATTGTGGTCTTGCCTAGTGGAAAATATTTGGCCAAACAAGCTTTAGAAAGATCTTCCCAAGTATCAAATGAGTTAGGTACTATAGATTTCAATCACCTTTTAACTTTACCTCTCAAAGAGAAGGAAAATAACTACAATTTGATTGCATTATCTATTGCCCCATTAGTCTTGAAGATTATGTATATTTCTAAGAAATTAGTGATATACACATTCAGATCCTCAATAGCTTCACCCTCGAATGTGTTTTGTTACAACATTTGGATAATTGTGTGTTTGATCTCAAAATTGTAACTACAAGTTTCACAATACTCGATTGAGTCTCTTGGGTTTGTGGCATTATAAATTCTTGCTACTCTTAGCTTCTTTCATCACCCATTATAGCCTTAAGCAAATTATTATTTTTTTTTTGGTTTTTAGATTTGCCTTCAAATGTGAAATGTGTGTTCAATTTTAGGATCAAATTTGATTAGTTCGAGACTTTTCAAACGTCACATACACCAAAAGTTTCACTTATCAAAAGAAGGGATCACAATTAGAATCACAAGATTATTAAAAATGCAGAATTTAAATATCAGATTAATAGAAATCTTAAGTGAAATTGATATTATGAAAAATTAATCGCCAATAATGGTGCCAAATGAGGATTGTTTCACAAGTCCCAAAGAACTAAATTTTCCTATTATCTAGCAACCGAATAATGAAAGGATAATAAATAAAAATTAAAATTGCAAAACTAATTAAACAAAACTAAAATTAAATTAAAAGAAACTCTTATGATAATGACTCATAAGGAATTTGGGTACAACATAATAGCATTCCATAAATATATCAAGAGAATTGTTTCAATTGAGATTAGAGTTATGTTTGAAGATGGAATTTCCTAACTTACCCAATAATCTTTCTAAAAAAAAATTGAGTCTATTATTATTGAAATTATGCTTACTCTCGTGGTCACAAATCCAATAACAAGATATCAAGTTCCATGAACAATTCTTGAATATCTTTTGAAGTCAAACCTACTCTCATGGTCTCAATCTTCTAATTTAATATGTTAAGGGTAACTCTAGACTTTCATTCTCACTACATCATCTAGAATGTCGAACATTGCACCCATGTGGTTGTTCAAACATACAAGATCAATTAAGCTTAAATATATTAAATCAAGATACCTAACACAAGTGAAGCAAAAATCTCTTCATAAATTCATGGAATAAATATTGGACTTTCACTCTAATCCCTAAAATTGAAGAATTAGTTCATTCTTTAATAAGAAAAAAAAAATAAAAAAGAAAGAATTCATTGAATTGAGTAAAAGAATATTCAGAAGAAGGGTCTTGCTAAACAAAAATAATGAAAACCCTAAGAGAAGATGCATCCAATCTTCACAATTTTTTTTTATTTGGTGTAGTTGTAGATCCACTTTCTCTCCTAAAAATATGCTCTTTTTCTGTCTAAGAATCTCTATCCAAATAGGTCAAATTTCTATTTTAAATGGCAGTCTGTATTGTGTTTTAAAATTTGGATCCGACACTTTGCATGGTCTGACGCATGGGTCATGCAATAGCACACACACTTAACTGCTTACGTAATTTTGCTCTGTTGACTGGTCAATTCTATATCTCTATATGGTCTTACACATGGGTCATACAATAGCTCATGCAACACTACTAAAAACTACAATTTAGCTCCTTTTTAAGAGATTCATGTGCAAACATAAAAAGAGACATAAAATAATTTATTCTCAAATAAAATACTACAAAAATAAAAAAATTGTTCATTTTTAACCTAAAAATATATGTTAAAATGACTCCTATCAAATTACATGAAAGAAAAATCATATTTTATTATGTATAAGTTTGTGAGATATTAAAAGAAATAGAAATGACAATGGAACGATAATTCTTCACCTCATGCGGGAATTTGTCCTGATGGGGCAATAAATTCCCTCCTTTTTACCTCTACAGGATGGGGTGGAGGATTACACTGTACATCCCACGTGTCTCGCAAGGACCCCCCTGAATTAAATCTTTTATGGAAACTCAAAAAATACATATATACTTTAACTATACACACACATGCACGCCTCTACACAAACAAGTAAAGTAACCCCCCACTATGTTGTGGGTTATCTGCTTTATGTTTGAAATATTCAATCCCCTGGTGCATCGGAGTTCTTGGGAATGATCTATAGTGAATTTGGAGGAAAAGCAACTGATGCTTCTGACATCAATCGCAGAAAATTCTTTAAGATGAAGTGTTGTTCTTTGCTCAAAACAGACTTGAAGTGATCCTCAAAGGTTGTCCTTGAGGAGTAACACCAGTGGGAGTTTGAACATAAGGCATTTGTCTGACATTGGTGTTTAGGTTGGTTTGCTCTTGTAGAGGTGGAAAGTCATTTTCTGAGAAAGATGAAGAGGGTGAAGAAGGTGGAACATAATCAAAGAAACTTAACTATAAGAAATATGCTAATAAAATTTTAGCATAACATTGTATTATGTAATAATAAATCATGGCAAATACTTTTTTATTCAAATTTTGAAATACGTTACAAACATAAAACAATGGATAATATCATTTGTAATTAAATTATTTTTCTAACACTTTGATCTTGAAGATGAAGCAGCGACTTGTATGACGTTATGTGAAATTAAGGAATCTTTTACTGTTATATAGTATAACAAAGTAAATATATTTAAGGGAAAATAGTTTCTCACCATGCCGGGCAAAACAATATATCAATCATCTTTAACTGAAAATGTTGGCATATTTGACCTAAAATTGGTAAATGTAATAAGCATTATATATTTTGCACTAACTAGAATAGATTATCAAATGCATATGCTTACCTAATGCATATCTTTTTCGATGGTGGTTCCTTGGTCAGTAAGTTGTTTACAAGTTATTAGTTGAAGTTGTGGCCAATGGGTTTTCAGATGCAGATGTTTATTTTCCAGTATCTATAAACTGATTTTATTCAAAGTTTGAGAATGTTAATGAGCCTCGACATTTTTTTGACTTCTTGTTGTTAACAATATTCTAAGAACAATTGAGTTATGCAGAGTCATAGGGACATGAGTATCCTAATTTATAATTGATGATTTATTGTCTTTAAAAATATAAGTAACTTTAAAGGATAAATTGTGTGGATCATCCATTCTAGTTTTAAGAACTATTTGAAATAGTTTGTACAACCCAAAGATTTGACTCATAATAAGGGCAGCGAAAACTTATACTTATGACCTTGAGCCAAATTAATTGCTGGTAGGCCAATCAAATCGGTTGTTGCATAAGTGAAAATAAGAAAATTTGTTAAACCAGTATCATCTTCAATAATTGCATTCAACTTGTACCTATAAATTAGTTCCAATTTTTAATGCCTTTATAATCAATAATAAGCATGAGTCAAATTTTGTAAATTAATATAAAATACCATAAAGTTGGAGGGTCTTTTAACATACCACAATTATTACACCAAACTTATTCGTTATAATTTTGAACACTGCACTTGCATTGGAGACAGGCTTTATATCACCATCCGGTTGAAACGTCTATGTCTTTAATTACAATTTTGCATGTGAACTTTATATCCTATGAGAAAAGAAGTAAAAAACTTTAGCAGTGGCATAATTATTTTCATTTTCTAATGAATACACTTGGAACTGTATGATAATGGGACCTTATTTGTATGAATATCAAGAGATAACAATTCCAAATTGATTTCTTGTTCATATTTTTTTCATTTTCAACATTACATGTTTGACCAACGTCAGTGCGGAGCTTAATAATTTTTTCCAAACGATTCAACTAGCTTGCCATAATATTATTTTAGCAACTATTAAGAATCATCTAAAATATTATTTCAAATCACTAACCTGTCCTTAAAGGCGTGAACTTCATGAATCTCAGGATTGATAAAGACTCTCGTTGTTGAGGAGCTATTAATGGATATTTCATCTGCTCAGTAACACAAAATATGCACATTATATATTTCATTTATTTCATCATTAAAATTCGTATAAATGAAGAGAAATAATTTACCATTGTATTTTTTAATAAACATTGAAAGGAAAACCATTATGACACTTCAATTCATTTCCTTTGTAAAGATAATATCCTCTAAAATATGATCTGCACACTTATCCCAAAGAATAACATTCAATGTCTCATTACTGCATTAAAAAAAAAAAAAAAAAAAGAAGTGTAGCTACGACAAGCTAAGAAAATAGTATAATTGTAAAGAAAAAAAAATGCAGTTAAAGTTTTGAATTTGTATATGTTTTTTTCTCGCAACTCGACCCATAATATTTATTTCTTCAATGGATCCAATCCCAATAAAATGGCCTAAAATATCTATAGAACAAAAATTTGTATAATAAAAAATTCTTATGAATCAAAATATCTTAATAAGTTAATTTAAATAATTATAAAAGCATCATTAATGGGAAAAAAAAGTTAACCTATTAAAAATGTTTTGCTCCTACCTCGATTTTTAACATTATCAAAATCACAAAACTAGAATCTATCAAATGGGATTGATGGGTCAATTTCTTCAAGCTACTTAAAAAAAAACATTTCTAGCCAATTTAAGCTGGTAAAGATGTGAGAATATTCTATAATTAGTTTATACTGGTAAGATAATGAAGCTAGATATACAGTATATTGTTTCTTTAGCAAGCAATTTTCGAAAATGATCAGCAAACTGTTTAGGAATCATCTCTTGCGGTATGTCACCCTATAATAAAATCAATAGTATGTGATCGTACTAAAGCATTTAAACAGTTCGAGAGAAAAAAATATGAATAAAAATGTCAAAATAAAGTTTATGTAAATATTTTACCTTTTCATCTATCTTAAGGAATTCGAAACTAAATAATTTGCTAGGGTTTGAAATATTTATAAACTCCAATATCCTTATGATGCGAACTCTAATTTAAGTGTTTTTGCTTCCATTGTTAACATCAATATCTGATTACTTATTGCATATGCAAATGCAATGATAAGAAAAGATAATTTTCATAAGAATTGTTTCATACAAATAACAATACAAGTCTTAATTATTCTATATAGCAACCAGAAAAATAAAGAAGAAAATAACTAAAAATTAAAATTGCAAAATAATTAAATAAAATTGAGATTTAATTAAAAGAAACTCTTATGACAATATTTTTAGGAAATTTAAGTACACCATAATACCACTCCATAAATATATCAAGACAACTATTTCAATTGAAATTTGATTGTGCTTAAAGAAGGATTTTTCTAATTTACCTAATAATTTCTCTCGAGCAAAATTAAAACTATTATTACTGAAATTATATATATTTTCGTGGTCACAAAATTCAATAACAATGCATTATGTTCTATGAATAATACTTTACTAAAATTATATATATTTTCGTGGTCACAAAATTCAATAACAATGCATTATGTTCTATGAATAATGCTTGAATATCTTTAAAAGTCAGGCTTACTCTCGTGGTCTCAATCTCCTAGTTTAATATGTTAACCATAGACTTTCACTCTCATTCCATCATCTAAAATCTCAAATTTTGCACATATGATGTTCATACATACAACATCAATCAAATTCAAACATATTAAATCGAGACATCCAATACAAATGAAACAAAAATCACTTTATATAATCATGAAATAAGTATTGGCCTTTCTCGTTATTCCTTAGAATTGAAGAATTAGTTCACCCTAAAAGAAGAAAAAGAAACAAAAAATAATAATTCATTGAATTAAGTACAAGAATTTCCAAAAGAAGAAGTCTTGCTAAACAAAACAATTAAAACCCTAAGAAAAGATATCTCTAATCTTTACAAAATCTTCCTTTTATTTGGTAATAATGTAGTATCTTCTAAAAATCTGCTTTATTTCTATCCAAGAATCTCTATCCAAATAGTCAAATCTCCATCTTAAATGACAACCTACATTGTGTTTTAAAATCTAGATTTGACGCTTGCATGACCCAATACACAGGTCATTCAACAGCTTTCTCATACTTCGGTTATGTGAATGCATGCAAGTGCATGAGTGAGGAGTAGAAGAGAAGTTTTAATGTGTGTATTTGGACATGCCTCTTTGAGTTCATGTATCTATGATTTGCTCTTTGAGGCTTAGCTCTTGAGCCTAGGGCAGCCTTCCTTTTGCCCTTAGGTTTAAAAGGCTAATTGCTAAGAGCATTCTTTTTCCCAACAACCTCAATACTAGAAGTTTGAGGTGTAGATGCTCTAATGAACGTAAGAGGAGAAGATGTAGATGAAAAAACTCCATTGAAGCCTAAGTCATGTCTTATTAATGGTGGTCTTTGAGATATAATGAGTATATCCAAAACTTCTTTCCCTTTATGAAATCTTGAAATAGAATTCCTGAGCTCAATTACTTCACCTTTTAAAGTGTCATATTTTTTTTTCTTAAAGAATCAAGAGCGAATGAGTTTTTTGAAAGATTTTCTAAAGATTTATTAAGCTCTTCATCAGAAGCTCTCAAGTCATCTACAAGATCATTTAAATCCTTAATTTGATCTTCAAGTTTTGAATATTTTTCCTTACAAGTTTTCATTTGAGACTTATATTTATCACATCTCAAGGTTAGAGCTTTAAGAATCTCATCATCCACATTATCTAATTCATCATAATCATGACAAGAATGTGAAATAGTACTTTACTCATTGGAAAAGTCCTCTTGAGCCATAAAGTATGGCAACTTCTTCATTTTTTCTTCCTCACTTAAGCTATCACCCAAGTAACCTTGAAGCTCTTCTTCTTTTTTTTTATCCCAGTTCTTCTTTTTCTTTAATTTGGGACAATCGGATTTGATGTACCTTTGCTTCCCACGTTTAAAGCAAGTAACATCATTCTTTTTTTCTTTGGAGTTGGGGGTTATTTTCTTGAAGTTCCTCTCATCTTTTCTTCTCTTTATGAGTTCTTTAACCCTCTTTGAAAGCATTGATAGCTCCTTTTCACTCTCACCACTATCACTAAAGGTAACTTCAACCTTTTTATATTTGTTTGAAGGCTTGAGAGCAATTCTTTTTTTCTACTTTTTCAATTTTGTATCCTTGTCCTCTCATTTTCTTCATCTCTTCATCCTTCTTCAAGGCTAGCTCATGAGTAAGTAGCTTGCCAATAAAAACATATGTTTACACCTTCCCAATCTTCAAATTGAATTCTTATATGCTACAAACTCTAACACCAAATTTTTCAAAAGGAAGGGATTTGAGTATTTCAATGTCTACCTCATGATTTGTAAGGATTCTTCCAAACTTCTTCATGTTTGTGAAAGTGGAAAGGAGTCTATTTGTCATATCAGTGATGCTTTTATTTTCTTTCATCATGAAGAGCTCTCATTCTGTCACATACATTTCCAATCTATTCGATTTTATAAGTGTGGTACCAATCTCCTCTCTTGATAAAGAACTAAGCATAATGGTCACTACTCTTTTATTATTGTCATTTGACTTTCTTTGAGCTTCCACCCATTCTTTTATTAGCATCAGCTCTTCACTTCCATCTACCACTTTGGTTGGAAACTTCCATTCCTTTGCTAAAATGTCCCATAAATCTAACATACCACTATCTAGATAAATCTTCATTTTATACTTCTATTGAGTATAGTTGAATCCATCAAAGTAAGGGTTGAGGTGAGTGTGGATTTTTTCTTATGTCATGATCTTTTCTCAGACAATTAAGGCTTTACTTGAGATGAAGCTCTAATATCACTTGTTTACCCTTGTGCACTAAGGAGAGTTGAATTAGTGAAAAATTTAAATTTTGGAGGGAAGGTTAGATAAGCAAGTATGAGAAGTAGTAGTTCGGGTATTAACCAACTTTACATATACTCCCTAATTCTTCCAATTGGGTGTTCCACTAATACTAAATAGTATTTTCAAGCTCACACCTAACTTTACAACTTATGTTTTGTAAAGACCCACACACAATCTTACAAGTATTTCCTATGACTTACAATCAAACCTATACAAGAGCCTTCTATTGGCTTACTCTCAAACCTAATCCCAAGGGATGTTTAAAGCTCGCAGAAAACTTCTTACAATTGTTGAGAAATCAAAATGCAAGAGTTTGCCCTTAAAAAATGTTATTCTCTTGCATTTATGTCCATTTGGTGGAGTATTTATAGGTTACTCCTATTAAAGAGGTATTAGAGATAAGACTAGCTCATAATCTCCAAAGGTTATTGGAAAAATGTATCATTTAATGCTTGTCAGACACATATCGTGGTTGAGATAGTAAATTCACGATTGTTATATGACTTTTGCTCTAAATTTTGCATGGTCACGGTCGAGATTATCAACTTGTGTCTAACAGCTAATACATGTGTCAGCATGTCACTGGTTACTCACAAAACTATACGTTAACACTTTTTGTTATGGCTCAATCATCTTAGGTGTGAAACCAGGGTTGCAATCGCTACGAAGGTCGCATTGGTAAAGTGGTCGTGATCTTGGACCGTGATTCATATGTGTAATTTTTGGTTCAAGTTGAAGGAGTGTCACAGTCACGACACTTGAACTTTCAAACAGTTCCTCAAAATTTGGCATTCTTTGATTGGTACTCAGAAGTTCATCCTTGAATATTTGAGTGTTGTGGTCAAGACCATCACTGGGAGGATGATCATGAATCAAATTGTCTAAAATTATTCCAAGTTTAATCAACATCGTAGTCACGACACTGTAGGTAGAGGTCACAACACAGGATCTAACTTTGATTTTCTTCTCCATTTAACTTTCAATGATATTCTAACTTTCTGCTATCACAACACTTAGAGAAGATGACTAATACCTTTCAATCTATGTTATCAAGATCAAAATAGAGTTTTAATATAAGTTTGATCCACCTAGTCCAACAATTATATTAATTATTTGTTTGATTTTAGACAGTGCATAGGTTCCATGTGTAAAGGACAAGATAGTTGTCACCAAACCAAATAGTCATCGATAACCACTTCCTCTCTTCTCTCTCCCAAAAAACTCTCTCACCCCTTAGCAAGAACAACTCTCCCTAATTTCACCACCTCCATCACCTCATCTCTATCACCATATGTATAAAGCTATAATCCCATGCCTTTAGAGGCAACCTTCTAAGATCCAAAACCCTTAAGCCTCCTTTGTCTCCAAACTTAGACCTCAAGATCTTCAAGACTCAATGTTTAGACAATACACATCACTTATATTCCCTTCATTTCAAAGTTTGCCCTTTAAAAATGAAAGCCTTTGGCCTCGTTCAATAGTAATGATGGTGAATTTGTACCAATTTGGCTATCAAATTATATTAGTTTGGCAATTAGGTTAGTCATGCAATAACAATTGGGTAACATAGGAAGAGGTGTATGCTTCAGTTCAAAATTCATCAAATTTCAACCATCTCACTATTTGGCATGTAGGAAAGGACAAATGTTACATTCTTTGTGACTTTATACTACCTTTATGTTTGGTGGTTTTATTTGCTTATTGGTTATTGTTCATGTTTGATTAATAATGCTTGTTAGTTGTTATTATTGTTTTGATTAATAATGTAGTTCTTGTTTGATTAACAATGCTTGTTAATGAATCATAATCTGTTCGATGAATGTTATTGTTTTTTTTTATATATGACATAATTTCTTGGATTCTTTCAAATAGGAAAAAATGAGAGATTTTACAATAATGTTGTCTTTGTTTACAAAGTTTCCTCGATGCCATTTCATTGACTTTAACATCATTTTTATGATGGTGTAAACAGAATTTTGTTTTAGAGGGTGGTGACGTAGATCTATAATATATGACGTTATGTAGTCAGTAAACGTAGGAGATTGTGTTTCTAATAGGATCATCTGCACAATGCCACTTTCTAGACCTTTTTTTGCATTTTTATAATTAAAAATGTTCTATTAAATTATAAAATGGGAAAAGCCACCTCAATTTGCATTTACCCCAATCTTGTTGATGTTCCTGTTCCTGTAACAATGTAGTGATTAAGTTTTCAAAATACCTCTAAATGTGACCTTTATTTGACGCAGGATTTTTGGCCTATCGGGTTTGCAAGATTTTTTTTTTATTTTAGCTTGTGCTTCTATGCTTGGCCCTGGTGATTTTGGAGTTGAAGAAGAAGACCAGAGAGCCAAAGGAAGAAAATATGACACTTGGACTTACAATGTGGGACGGTTAGCATGTATTTTGAGTAGCCCACATCTTTGCATCATTCAATGACACATTCATTATGAGTATTTGGAGATATTCTGCCATTTTTAGCAAGTAGTATCACTTGATGTTTTTTTATTTATTTTTTACATAATCTTAATTGCTTGCTTCATGTTGTTTGTCACACCACATATTTTTCAGGTTTTCTATTGCATCTTATTATCAACTGATTCGTGTTTTTTGTCATTGTTCTTGGTTAATTAACAATGCTTATTAATGAATCATAATCTTTTCAGTGACCGTTATCACCATGGGTGGTTTTAGTCCCTTGTCCGTCACTTATCCAAGTTTCTTACCGTAATTTTTTTTTTTTTTTTTGGTATATTTGGTTTCTTTTGAATTCTTGACCCTTGCATTCTTGCTGACTTGCCTATGTGAAGTAGAGTTTATTCCCATACTCTAGTAAACTAAACTAAGTTTATTCAGCATTTTCCTATATATATATATTGACTAATTTATAGATTTTTATTCTGAAAGGCAATTTAATTGGGCACGGCTTGCATGATTAAACTTTGTTTTATTATTCAATTTTCTTTTATTTAGCGTTGCAGATAAAACCAAGGTAAACACCAACATAAACACCATAAAAGGATAATAAATGAGAAACCATACTAGTGATAGGCCGACTTGACTTGCAAACTGAAGAATTTTTATCTCTTGTAAACTGATTTGGTAAAGTTGGAGTCAATCCATTAGTAACTGTTTGAACTTGTTTCATTTCTACATAATGCAAACCACAAATTGTTAGGCCTATCTAACATAACAAAGATAGTAATGTCAAGTTATACCGTTGTTAGGCTTTTTCGGATAGCACCAAGACGAATTATCTCCTCTAATAGGCTAATTAGAAAATTTTATAACCCCTATTAGTGATATGTTGCATTTGTCTCATTCATGATAAAAAAAAAATATCAAATATTATAAATTACATTTTAATTAATTAAAAAGTATAAATGATATAATATATCATTATTCTTTAAGCAACTTATCTACAAATAACAAATTAAATTTGTAATTCTACCTTGTTCATGTCCTTTTGGATTGATCCATGATGAACTTGTTTGTCTAATTAAATGATTTGTTGAATTCAAAGCACTACCATCTCCAAGTCCTTGCACTTGTCCCAAGCCTCATTAAAAATCATTTACAATAATATAATATTTTGTTATTACTATAATCTTAAGAAATTCAAAGAGTCTTATTGTTACCTTCTTTATTTTTCAATACAGTACACCAAGAACAATTTTAGCTTTGCTTCTCGGTTTCCTAGCTCTGCCATCTGTAATAAAACAAAATAAGTTAGAAAATTAGAATATGAATGTACACCATATACTAAATTTTTAAATAATAATTATGCAAAATTGTATGTTAAAAAAATTTAACCAAACAATTATGCTAACTATTGTATGCCTTATTAACAAACTAGTACTAGGAGAAACCAACAATTAATAAATACCATTAATCATCATCAGTAGTATCAAATTCATCATTATACACACTATCATCATGATCATCATAGTTTATGTCTTGACTTTGTAGTACATTATGAGCAATGTTTTGTTGTATTTGTAATGCAATTTCGATAGGCACTTCTTCCTAAGCAACACTAGTCCTAATTAATTCAATAAGCTCATCATTATACAGGTCTTGTAGAAGGACCATACACCTCACTATCTTCCCTTGAAAAACCTCTTCATCATGGCTTTCACCACTTTTAGCTTCACATTCGCTATTATCGCTATCTAATGGCTTAGGCATGTTATACACATCTTAAGGATAATTTTTCATTATAATGAGCCAATTTGCATCTTTTATATCCTCAACAAAAAAAACCTATTTGGCTTGACAATCTAAAATAAAAGGTTCATTTGTCTTTAGGCGACGATTACTTCTAACACTAGTAATTAAAGAATTATCAATTTTGCAGCCAATCCCTTCATGATGAACACCAACCAATCACATTTGAATAAGACAACTTGATTCCTTCCAGTGTATTATAACTCCCAGACTTCTTCCAATATATCATAGTACTCTTTAACAACGGAGCTATTATCACCTTTGGATAATATGCTTCTCTTTAGCTTTTTTGTATCTTTGACGATCTAAACTGTGGAATCTAAAACCATTCATAATGTAACAAAATTAATGTCTAAAATGAGATATAGGACCTCCTAATAATTGGAGTAGGTCATCAGAAACATATCTTCGTGCATGCAATTCAACCACCTATGATGAAGGTCCATAAGTTAATCATATTTATGTGTTATTGGATATATTGTTAAGCACATATAGATGAGCCTTATGCTTTCATTCATCTTCAAGCCACTGATAAACACACTTACCTAAAGGACGCCCCATTTGGATATATACTGCTAAACCACTACTAAGAGAACTAACATTATAGCCATCATCATTTTTTGATAGCTGATTAAATTTAGTGGCAATCCCTTCTAAATACCTCGAACAAAAGGTTAGACACTATAAGCATGAGCTATCGAACCTTCGAGTGCTGCTTTATTGCGTATAACTAATTTATCGGTACAAATCTCTTTCAACAAGATACATCCACCTATATTGTACAAGTCCAGCAATCCTAGCCTCTTCAACCAAGTGCACGATTATATCAAAAAAGGTAGGGGAAATATAATTTCCAATTTGCAAAAGATTAATACTATTTGATTCTGGAGGTGATCCAAATCATGTACATTCAAAGATGTACGACACAAGTCTCTAAAAAATGCATTTAGCTCAACTGAAGGCTCACATACCTCTACGGGCAAGAACCCTCTAATTGTAAGGGGTAGTAGGCATCGCAAAAACACATGACAAGCATGCCTTATGTTCTTTCATATTAAAACATCAAGATATTTTTGAAAGATATTCATCTGGAGTCTTCAAAGTTGCTAACATTCTACATAGTGCCTCCTTTTCAATTTTTGCTAGTGTTATTTTGCAATTGGAACACAAACATAATTCCCTTCTGTAACTAGGTGTAGCTCATGCCTTATACCCATTTTCACCAAATCATATTAACTATTTAATGTGTCTTTTGTTTTGCCTTTAATGTCCATTATAGTCCCCAACACATTATCGCATACATTTTTTTCAATATGTGTGACATCTAAATTATGCCTAATAAGAAGTGTTCTTTAGTATAGAAACTCAACGAATATGCTCTTTTTTCTCCTGTTGTACACACTATTGAGACTATTATATTTTATTTTCATACCTCTACTAAATGGTGTTTGAGTGAATTTTATGAATTTAATCAGTGCTTCATTGCCCGATAATGGTTTGGGTCTTTCTCTCATCTCTGGAGTCCCATTAAACAACTTTATGTTTTAATGCCATTTGTTATCTTCAGGTAAAAAATGCCAGTGTTCCATATAACACATTTTATTGGCTCCACTCAAATACATTTAGCCAGTCTCTTTATGATAAGAAGGGCATGCCATGTAACCTTTTGTAGACCAACTAGATCGATTACCATATGCTAGAAAATCACTAATTGTCCAAATAACATATGCATGTAACTTAAAATTGTGTTTTGCATGAGCATCAAATGTCCCCACTCCCTCTTCCCATAATTCTTTTAACTCACCAATCAGAGGTTATAAACATATGTCAATTCCCATTCTTAGACTATATTCACCGGGTATGAGTGTGGACATTATGAAATAAGGTTGTTTCATACACATACACAGAGTTAAGTTATAAGGAACAAGTTGGCCAAATGCTATGTTGGAAGCTCAACTGTCACAGAGGTTAGAATTCGTCAGTTGCTAGACCAAGTTTGACATTTGTAGGGTCACCAGCAAATGATGTATGTTGTTCATCAAATGTCTTTTATGCAAGACTATTAGCTGGGTGTCGCATTATACCATCATCTACTTTTTTCTCCATATGCCATTGCTTATGCAATGTTATTTTGGTAGACATAAATAGTCTCAACCTAGGCTTCAAGGGAAAATAGCTTGACACTTTTTGTGAAATCCTTTTATCATTGTCTAACCCTTCACCAAACTTCCATCTTGATAATCCACATACTTGGCATGAGGTTGATGCAATATTGGGGCCCTAATATAATGTGCAATTATTTTTGCACAAATCATTTTTCACATAATTGAGACCTAACTAAGCAATGTATATATGTGCACTGTTGTATGATTCTAGCAAAGTTTGCTTTCCAACAAGTACAATGTCCCTTAATAATTCCAACAAGTTGTCAAAAGACCTATTAGTCCATCAATGCAAGCTTTTTAAGTGTAGTTTTACAGTAGTTGCTAGTTTGGAATGCTCATAGTCAGAGTGTAGTTTTTGTTTTGCCTCAAATAACATATGATAAAACAAAGAAGCATCAGGGTTAGGTTTCTCTTCGTAATCTACTTTATCTTGACTGAAAGAATTACCATCAACACCTATATTAGTATCCATATTTGTTGCTCCAGGGATGTCATTAATCATTCCAATCCTATCATCAAAGTCAATTGCATCAAAATCATCTTGGTTATATGATACACTGGAAGACTCATCCCTATCCTCACCATGAAAATACCAAGTTTTGTAACTCCTACAAATTCCTTCCTTTAGTAAATGATAACTCATATCATCACGTTGTCTGTAATCAACATTCCTAAATTTTGTACAAGGATAGGGAATTGATTGAACCTCTCAACCCCCATTATATATTTAGGGTGGCTTATGTTCTTTATAACCATGCAACTCCTATCGTGACTCATTTCTTTTAAAAATTGTGAAACATAGATTTATACTAAGTGAAGTTTAAAATTAAATACATTCTATATGCAGTTCATTGAACAAATGCTTAAATAAAATAACAAACTAATAAATGTAATGTTATGAAATGAACAATCTAAAATATCACTTCTTTGCTAAAATATTTTAAATTTTACAACTATGCAAATTATGCTCATGATTGAAAACGGCAACTCATTATAACCTTTATTTAGCATATATTACAATCTGAAGTACTAAAAAATATTGTTGAACATGACATATCTCAAATTGATCTTCCAGTAATATTTTTCTTCACACAGAGTACCACAACTACACTAGGAAAAAAAAAAGCATATAATAAAAGCGTGAATTTATTTTAGATATTTGTTTTGATATGCTTCATCCAATTGTGCTAATTTTAATCAATCAGGGTGTTATATATATATATATATATATATATATATATATATATATTAAAGTACTGAAAATTACAGGCTACAAAAATGTAATAATTGATTAGTAGACAAACAATTAAGAAAAAAAAAGTGGAAAAAAAGCCACAAAAGAAGGAGACAAGTCTGAGAAAAAAGTGAAGCAACAAGCGCGAACTCCAAAGCCCAAGGCTCCTGTTACATACAAAATACTATGGCTACTTCTCTTATTGCTACGTCTGTAAGTCTCTTTTTATCCATATATGCATATACATAGAAACATATGTTTCTTCTTTTATTGCTTTCTTTTGAATTAGTTTTTATATCTATCTGCATAGTTTGGCAGCAAAGAAAATGTGAGACAAAGGGTTAAAAGTAGTCATAATGACCTTTATTCTGCTGTTGAACCTAATACTGTTATTTGACTTAGTTTTCTCTTGAAATGGAGCAAAACAATGGTGGCAATTCAGTTTTAGTTAATTGGGATTTTTGGTGACTTCATTTTACTAGCTAGAGAATGTTTTCATTGTGCTTGACCTGAGAGTTATGGAGTTGTGCTTCTATGCATTGAAAAAGGTCAAGGTGAACTATCCATATATTTTTATGCTTATTGTGGCCTTTGTTCTATAAGTTGTATTTAGGGAATATATATATATATAGTGCTACAAACCAAAAGTATTTAAAGAAAAAAAAAGTTTTTATTCAACCTTCAATTAGTAAGTTATATATATATATATATAAGGGGATGTAATATTTTTAGGACTATAAGGGAATGACCCTCTGAATCAGGCTACTTCATGCTTTGTGTTACTTTATTGCCTATCTTTTTTCTTTTGATCTTCAATCTTAGACGATTATATGAATCAGGCTAGATCTTCCTAGTGAAAAAGCTGTTTTTTTTTTTAGCATTGAATAGTGAAGTGCTTCTTTATTTTATGAACAAATTTTTATTTCCAAGATTTAGGTTTGCTAATATTATATCAAATAGTAAAAGTAAAGTGGTTTAGTTTCTTTATATTTTTTCTACTTGGATTTTTTGCCTAGCATCATTTGTCAAATTGAAGGAGTTTTTTGTTTTATTTGAAAACAAATCGATAAACTTCAAACTAATTCATTCCAGCTTTATTTTAAGAAATTTTGCCTTCTGGAAAGTCGTCTGATATGCTGTAGTCTTAAACCTAATTAGTATTGTTTCATCAACATTGAAACTAACCCCTTGTTTATATAGTTCTTGAAGGTATTAATTAGCATCCCTTTTCTTCTTTTTACTAATCTGATTTCCCTATTACGTTTTGTGTTTGCTGCAGGGTCAGGGTTTTAGACTCATTGATTATAATAGTGATTATCAATGTTATCACACATTCTCCTCCTCCTCTTTGCCATCTGAAATTAGTGAATTGGATTGGATTTATATTATAAAATTCTCATAAAAAATTGAATAGTTCGAATCCAATGCTTAATTTGTTTTGTAATGTGTTTGTTTGGATGATTTTTGTTTGTTTAGAATCGAATTGGATTTATGTGTTTGTTTAGAATCTAATGTTTTTTTTTTTAGAAGTAAAACTAGAATTACTAGTTGGATGAAACAACCACCAAATTTGTTGCAGAAAAGTCTAGATTTATCATGCGCTAAACAAAAATAAATCATTTTGCACTGAACAACGAATAAAGGTCCAAAACAGATTCAACAGCAAACATAGGCAAAGGCCTAAAGGTGCCAATATCATGCACTAAATAGTCAACATTGCTCTAAAAAAAAAAAAAAAAACATAGGCAAAGGCCTAAAGGCAACAACAGCAAACAAAGCCGCCAATATCATGCACTAAACTTTTCTTTTGCGGTGCCAACGCCTAACGTTTTCTTTTGTAAAATTTTCGTGTTTGAAAATTCAAGATATCAATTGATTTTGAATTGATAAAATAAATTATAATCAATCAAAATTAAGATTAAAAAGTCAAACTAAGCTAAATATGTATTCATTCAATTCAAAGAACTAAGAATCTGAATAAGAAAATAAATTAAAAAATAAAAGAGATACCTTTTAGAGGGTACTTCAAACCCGCCCTTAAGCAAGTCCTTTTTTCGCTCATGAATAGTCAACTAAAGAAAACCTATTGTATTATGGATTCCAATCTCACAATTTCAAATCCCTCAATTCAAAGTCAGGGTTATATATGCCAATTATCAGGTAGGCATTACAAAAACAGGACAGCATTAAGAGTAGTCAAAAAAAAAAAAAAAACTCAAATTAAACATCCCTAGCCACAAATCCTAATAAAAGCAAATTCAAGAAGCTTAGGAACTTTAAAATTAATGAACATGATACACCTATGAAATAATCCTTCGGTGCTCTAATAAGAAGCATAAGTTCCTATCTGACGAGCCAACTATTTTGTCATAAGCCATATTCACTCATAGGAAAAGCTGATAACCACTTCCCTGGGCAATTTTTTTTGGAAACAAATAACCAAATTTCAAAAACCTCTCATAAAATTAAACTTGGACAGATAAACTGCCTCCAAGCTGACCAAATGACATCTTCAAGTCTCCAATCCTAAAGAACATTCCTCAAGTGCTTCTCAGTCTTAGCTTACACCCTCAAAGAATACAAAATAAAAACAAAAGGTTTAGGAGAACGATACAGGACACATTTCCACAAGGCCGAAAGAACAAAGTAAAAGAAAAGCAACCTTTCCACTCATCTATAAAATCTTCATGATCATGAGATCCCAAAAGGCAACAGACCTAAATTACTCAGTAGAATTCACTAGTTGGATTCCTATCTTCAATCACACACCTTGCTAAACTTTATTGAGAGCGTGTACACCATGAAGGCTAAGGAATCCCCCTATATAACTTAAAAGATAACAACAAACAAGAATATAAACACAAGCCAAAAAATAATGCCCTCAAATGAAGTTGGATAACATCCAAAGAAATCCCTCTAAAAGCTCACCAATTCTCTCCATTTCAGATAAACAGTCCCTGAATATTTTCAGACACTCACTGTTCCTCAAAAACACTAAAACAAGTTTCCAAACTACTCCTCAAAAATGCCAAAAACGCATTTCCAAATTGCCAAAGCCACTTCAAGATGGAAACATGAGTGAAGATGGGTCTTCCCAACTTATAACGCATGATACACCGCCCAGGAGATAAAGACTTGTTAGCTTCTTTATCGGAAAAGATCATTAGTATACACCTAGACAACTAAAAACCAAACCACAGCCCTGACCTTGAGTGGCTAGCTTTCCAAACTTTTATGGTATGACTGAAAAAAATAATGTCAGGAAGGACAAATAAGTTGACAACAGAAGGATTTAAGAGAGGACTTCCCAGAGGAATCCAAAACCAAATCCTTCTGTCTAGTCTAGGAGACAATTGAATAAAACCCAAGAAAAAGCAGTGAAAATAATTCAATCATCTGATTGTTGATATTTGTTCAAAAATGAAATGTCGAAGAAAATTGTTAATAAGAGAGAAAAATTGGAAAACAAACATTTTGCAAAGCCAAGATTCTAATAAAGATGAGATGAGAACGATGTATAATAACAAATGCAAGACTCATTGCCAACATAATAGTTAAAAAAAAATAGTAGTGAATACCTGAAAAATGAATTTCCACAGGCTTCCATGGTACTATTTATCCTTAGCATCCCATCCATTCTGCTATAAGCCATAATTGGTGGTCATAACCTTCTGCCAAAGGGAATCAACTTCTAAATGAAAACACAAACGCCACAACCATTTACCAACTAGATACAATCTGATGACTGATGATGTGAATTCATCAACAACACCATTTAGATGCATTAATCTTCAAGCAATAGTCCTCAAAAATCTATATTGAGATTGACAAATTGAGAGATAGATCCTGGTTATCAGAAGAAAAAAGAACCAGTAATCAACCAAATATAATAGACAACAAACTTCACAACTATGTTATAGTATGATGAGTTAGGCCTCGTAACACTCTTACCATCTGTTGATAACATCGAATATATAGCAAGATTAAATACAGTACCATTCATGCAAGAATATACACCGTAAGAGCTACACGCCAAAAAAATATATGTTTAAAACAACAACAAACACTAGGCTGATCATCCATGCATAAACTTCTTAAAAGCACTTAGCCAATCCCTAGGCTCTCCATTACCAATGATAAAAAAAAGAAACAATAAACCATTATTCCTCCATATAACCCGCAAAAACCTTATCCATAATCAAATTGAGTAGCCTCTTAACAGATATCCAACTACAAAACAACTCTCAAACAATCCTCTCTTAGCCTCAACAGAAATTATAATAGCCACCAAAGCAATATCGAAAATTTGCTTCTCAGCAAGTAAAGAACTATGTCAAAGAAAATCTATCCACCAATACTAACTCTCCTTGAAAATATTGGACACATTGATGATCAAACCAATAGGCCTTAAATCTTTCACTATAATAAATGTGTTCTTAGAATGAGAAACATGAGTAATAAGGTAAGTTCATGCTTTTTTAACCAAAGCAATAGGATATAATGTAATTCATCTAATAACCAACAATTATTGAAAAAAATAAAATTGAAGCCAAAAATCCTTATCTTTGTCCACTTCAGAAAACCTCCCTATCAACTCTCCTACCTCTTATTGTTGAAAATAAAAATTAGAGAACAAAACAGCCAAAGGAGAAAAGAGATTTTCTGTGATTCACTTTGTGAATACACCCTTGCCCATACATGCAAACTTAAAATAACTATACAGAGAGCTATAAATTAGGATAAAACATACGCTCTAATACAACAACCTATTGTGATATACAGCTAATCAAACTCTAAAATCATGATATCACTAGCTGTCATCCCTTCCCTCCAAGATGGTGCATAGATACCTCGCATGCCCATCTTGCGAACTACAACATGAAAAGTCTTGCGATTAAGTCCCTTAATTAGCCGATTTTCTGAATGCACGAGAAAAATCTAGAATTCCACAATTTATATTTTTTTTCATAATGAAATGTCAATCAATTCCAATAAGTTAAATTTGATCGAGTTGAACTGGGTCGTAAGCAGTGCTAAAACAAGCCTTGTCATCACAGTATAAAAACAGATTGTTCCCTTCTGACAACTACAGTGCTTGCATTAATTTCAGGAGCCACAACAGTTCACACACACATGGGTCCATAGTCCTATATTTAACCTCTGCATTTGATCTTACTACTGCAGTCAGTTTTTTAACTCCAAGTAACTACATTTCCACCTATAAATGTGCAATAACCAGATGTTAACCTCCTATCATCAAGGGACCCAGCAAAAATCTGTATTTATAAGCCTTCCACTTTCAAGCAACTTTTCTTGGAGAAGAGCAATCCCTTCCAATATACAGATTCCAGATATCTTAAAATACAAAAAACAGGAAGTAGATGTGAATCCCAACGATCCTGCATATACTAACTCACCATGCTTACATCATAGGCTATATCTAGCCTAGTGTGAGAGATAGGTCAATCTTACAACAAGGCTCTGAACTGGCCAATATCAACTGGTTTGCCAACACCACTTTGTAATTTATGATTAACTTCAAATGGCGAATCTGACAATCCAATGTACATGTCTCATCAAGAAGATCTAAAATTTATATTCTTTTAGAAATAAATATTCCCTCATCAAATCTACTAACCTTTATTCCAAGGAGATACTGCAGCTTACCCAAATCCTTAAATATAAAATTCCTAGTCTGGACATTTTTTTAGTCTGGCCATCTCCTCCATATTATCCCTTGCCACCACTACATCATCAATACAAAGAATGAGTGTCATGATCTTACCATCGCAGTGTTTGATAAACAAGGAATAATCAGCATTGCTTTGGTGACACCCAAAAGAGATCTTGGCCATGCTATCAGACCATGCTCCAGATTTGGCCATACAATGCCTTCTTCAATCAGACCTTCTCTTCAGTTTTCTCACAATCAAATCCTGGACGAATTTCCAAGGACTTCATCTAAATCTCTACGCAAAAATGCATTATTGAAATCAAACTGCTCCCAATCCCCACCAACATTAGCCACACATGACAAAAGAATGCTAGTAGAGTTCATTTTTGCTGCTAGAGCAAATGTTTACTGGTCATCTACACCATAGGTTTGAGTGAACCCCTTTGTCACTAATTGATCCTTGAACCTACAAACTAATCTATTTGCATTGTGTTTAATAGCGAACACCTTGCACCCGACTAGTTTCTTTCTTTATGGAAGAGTAACAACTTCCCATGTTCATTCTTTTTTAAGGCCCTCATCTCATCAACGATGGGTTCTTTCCACTTTGCATCGCTAAGAGCTTCTTGCCAACCATGTTGAATATAAGCTGAAGACAATGAAGATACAAAGGTTCTATAGGCACAAGATTGTATCATAGGAAACAAATTTGGATACAGGATTTTTCGTACAACTTCTAACTCCTTTTCGAACAACAATAAGGATATCAAGATCATTAATAATAGAATCAGAATTAGAAGAATCAAGAGTTGAAGGAGACTAACAGCCTAATTTCACAGGATCTGAGTTCAGAGATGGCACCACTAGGTGGAAAGTGCTCAATGGATTTATCTGCCTTGTCCCCGAGCGTGTGCTTTCAAATCTGACCTGTCAAGTCGCCCATTCTTATTTTTCTCATCCTCACCATTGTTAATTTGTCTAAAAACAAGTCTAGGTGCACGATTACTTTGTGGCATCACCTCTGCTTCTCCATTCTCCCTGAAGTGGTGATAGAGATGGAGATAAGGCTCTAATTACCAAAAGATGACATCCATGCTAATAAAAGTTTTCTAGTAGGGGGACGACAGCACTTATAACCCCTTTGATTTGAAGACTACCCAGTGAACAGACATTTAAGTGCTCAAGCATTATTTTGCCTGCATTCCTTCTATGGACAAAACATACACGACCAAAAACTTTGGGAGGAACAACATAAGACTTAGTAACTTTAAAATTTCCAAATGACTCCTAAAGTTTAGTTCTCTCGGTCACATTCTATTAATAAGATATGCAGCTGAGAGTACTGCATTCACTCATTAGGTTTTTGGGACATGCATAATAAACATAAGAGCTCAAACCACTGCTTGTTCTTTCTTTCAGAGAGTCCATTCTAGGTACCAATATTCACAACTTTTTTATATTCATGGAGAGAGTTTGTTGTCATACTTGATCTGTCTGACATTTGTGTGTAACATAGCACTTTTGCTTTTATCTTGCTGTACATAAGAATAAGTTTGTCTTAAAGAGGGTAATGATCCTTACTTAGAACCTGAACCCATATCTGATCATATTCCATGTTCAACCCAGTAAGAAAATCATAAATTCACTCCTCTATCACTTTCTGAAATTTAGCAGCATCTGTGGGACATGTAGCGTGGAAATCTTGATAGTAATCGAGTTCCTCCCATAGACCACTCAATTCAGCAATATTCTCTAAGATAGTCATCTCTTCTTAGCCTCATGCGCCTTTTCTCATAGCTCATGGATCTGATCATTGTTCCCCTCTTGGGAATAGGTTTGAACACAGCACCAAAATTTGAGTCTCATTTAATGATAGATATACTGGAGCAATTCTGTGGTTGCATCAAATTGAGACGCCAAGAGTCAGTAGTAGCTGGTTTTGGCTTATCTCCGGTAACATAACCCTGCAAACATCAAGCTTGGATGAACAACAGACACAACCTTGACCAAGCAAGGTAACTGTTACTCCACTATTTTAAACAGCAGCCTTAGAGCTTTTCCCTTCCATCATGTTTGACTAAGCAGTGAGCATACTAGGGCTGTAACTCTCCTTCACTAATGAAAAAAAATTTTTTAAAAAAAAAGAGAAGAAGAAAAAGGCAGAAATGTAGAGAGAGAGCTATGATACCATGTTGAAAATAAAAATAACAGAAACGGTACAGCCGAAGGAAGAGAAAGATTTTTTGTTATTCACTTTGTTAATTACACCCTTGCCTATATATATACAAGACTTTCATAATAGGAAAATAACTAACCTAAATAAAAGCTATAAAGTAGGATAAAGCATAAGCAGTAATACAGCAATAGCCTATTATAATATACAACTAATCAATCTCTAAAATCACGACACCACTAGCTATCAACAAGTACAAAAAAAGTTCCAAAGGGAAATGATAAAACCTCTCAAATACAAGACACCAATCCAAAACCTTCAACTATGAGCACAAGAAAAACCTCTTGAAATAAAGATCCACATAAAGGCAAGAAACTCATTGACAATCAGCACATCATCCCTAGAAAGTATCTCAAACTCTAAAGACGACACTTCCTTAACGACATAGCCATGCATTAAGAACTGCTAGTATTATGCAATTCAACACACCGTTCTATCCCCATTTACTTTCCTCAAGCCTAAAAGCAATCTCTCCAAAGCAAAGAAGAGAACAGTACTATTATTTACAATAAATCTAGCATACTTGAAAATATCTCAGACATCATATTCTAACCCTTTGCTGAACCATTGCTCATTTCATAAGCAATCCTATGGGTAAACCTTAGTATTGCAATCTCCAACTCCCACCAACCTGAGAATAGTCCTTTAAATACAATAAATAACCTTGCTTTCTCCACAAGCAATACTTTGCTGCATACTTGAAAAAAAGGCCATACAATGAAGAAAAAAGGTAGGGGATTGGTGTAGCGAAGCTAGCAGACCAGTCAGGATTGGTTTTGGATTGATTTGAAATCTCAAAAAGTATTCACAAGAAACAACCAAGGTTCATAAGAAATTAAAACAGGACAGCTTAATGGACTGATTATTTAAGCTGAATTTAGGGATTAACTTAAACATAAAATGTGTTAGAAATTGGATGAACTAAGGTTTGAAGGGATCAGGGTTAAGAATTGAAAGTAGTAAGGATGATGATAAGGTTTTGGGGGCTGTTTGTGGAGTAAATAAAGTGCTGCAACAGTAGCACGCAGTAGTAAAAATAAAAGGTTTATTTCACGCTTTGCAATCCACTTACTTAGGTATCACACGCAATGGTGAATTGCACCACAAAACTCAAATAGAAGTAGCATAGCAGCTGAAATCTGTATTGACTGAAAACTGAAAAAAATTAGAATCATAGGTATATACAGACTAAGAACTGATCTTAGACCTAGTCGAAGGACTTCAAAACTTTCCAATCCTATAAGGAATTGGATTGCCTAAGAAAACTCAAAAAGAAATTAACATCAACATAAACCAACTAGGACTCTTATTCAAGTGACTACAATAAATATAAAGCTTCATAAAGAAATGTGGACCACTTTCCACCAAAGCTGAAATTACAAAATTGCCTTTGATATTTAAAACACTGAACTAGCTAATTTAATTAAATAGACACATTAATAAAACTTTAATAAGACTAGGAAATACACTATAATTTCTCCAATAAACCCTAGATTAAACCATGATTCTAAACTTGAGTCTTTAAATTTGAATTTCTTTGAGTTCTTTGTCTGCATAAAAATTTGTAAGGATTTAGTTTCATTCCCAGACCAACAAACCCTAGACACATTCAGGCAAGCCCCTCTACAAAAGAGAAAATTTACGAAAATGACCCATTCAAAAAAAAAAAAAAATCCCACAAATTCCTAAACGAATATAAAAAAAAACTCAATCTTAACTAATAAAGCCTAGTGAAGCTCCAAAAAAAGCTTCTCATCAATGCATATATCTAAATCAGCGCTTGAGGATTAGAACCAGCTTTGACACACCTCTTATATGCATGCTTCCATGAAAGGGTATTCACATGTGTAATTGAACAAGCAACTCCATCAAACTAAAAGCCAATATTTTATTATTTAATAATCAAACTGAAAAGTGAATTTCCTCGTAACAAAATAACCATAGTTGTTAAAAGCGCAGGGCACAAGGGGTCTTAGAGCATAAACGCAAGGCACAAGCGCGCGCCTGAACAACATTAGGCGCAAAAATTAAAATAAAATAAAATTAAAATTAAGAACTAATAATTATATATGCATATTATTATTATATATTGAGTGAAAATATTTCAAACCCTTTAACAGTTTTCTTGAACTAGATTAGAAAAAACTTATTTCTAACTCTTGTAACAAGATCTAAGACAACTAATTTTTCTAACCTTATAATAATTGAAAACTAATTGACTATGGCCAAAATTTTCCTACACTAAATGAACCGTCAAAAAAGATCAACTAGAATGTAGAAGATACATGAAAACACATGCATAACTATAAAAAAGTATCACAAACAATAAAAATACAAAGCCGAAAAACTCAGAAACAAAACCAAACTCAAAAATCTTTCTCTCGCTAGAAATAAAATAGGTAGAAGGAGAGAAAGAAAGAGATAAAACAACAGAAACAAAACAAATAGAAAAGAGAGAAAGAAATCAAAATAGGATTGAAGAAGTTAATTTTCAGGCGCATGATGGCCAGAAATAGACAGATCGGTGATCGGCGACCTTAGTACTGGTGGTTTGGTCAGATTCCAGTGACTTTCTGATAACGCCAGTGTACTGTCCGACAACTTCTCGATGCATCGATATCATATTCTAACAGATCGGCCATCTGAGATTTCAATGATCATGATATTTTGAATAAAAGATGGATGTTGTAGTAGGAGTCAGAAAGGCGCGCCTTTCTCGCGCCTAGTAGTAGTTGAAGGCATGCGCCTTAGGCAACAAGGCGAGCGCCTGAGTAACAGCACCTGCCTTTGGCCTTCAGAGGTGCAGGGCCAGTCGCCTAGTGCGTCTTGCACCTAAGGCGCGCCTTTAATAACTATGAAAATAACAAAATTTTGTCAATTTATTACTATACCCAAATAATGCACACCTTGATATAAAGTTGAAATGGTCTATGAAATTTGATGAAAGCTTTTACTTTCCAGTATAGGGTCCACTATCCGCAGATTTAACGTCGCTATATTGACGGTATGAACATATGGAGTAAAAAATATGGATAATGAGTCTCTTTTCTTTCTTTGATATTTAGGATATCTGACTAGGATTTTGTTATATGTATACTGGTGTAGGTTTCGCTATAAAGCAGAAAACACATGATTTGCCAATTTCTAGGGGTGTGCATTAATAAATGAAGACGATAAACAAGCAAAAGATATTAAAGGACCTTATAGCCCTTCAATTAAACTTACCCTTGCTCTCCTTTCCAGTCTATCAATTCGCTGCAAGGGGCATGGAGCTTTGCCAATTGCCCCTCTGCTTCAATGTCATTTACCACACCACGGCATCGTGGGAATCCACAATAACATGGTAGTTGTTCATCAATTGAGAAAAACCTGAAAGGTATAAAATTAGAATCCAAAGAAAGTACAGGAAAAAAAGGGTATACAAAGAGCTTGAAAAGAACCTATAGTCATATGTGAGTTCCTCCCATCTTTTAATATCTCTCTTTGCAAATATAACTATATGTTCATCACCATTTACACTTATTACTCTTGAATAGCAATTAGGCTGCACCAAAACAAGTGTGAATTTAGTACATTTTTAAATTTGATTTCAATCAGTGAAATAAAAAATATCAAAAGCATATTCACCACATAAACGTTTATCTACAAGAAACATGACAGGTTAAAAAGAAAAATGTGTTTTTAATATCTTCAACTATTGTTTGAAACAGAATAAGAAGAAGCAGAAACAGAAGGGGATGCACTTCACACGAGTGATTAATCAGATGAGCAATGCTTCCTGCCCTTGTAGCATCAATGACTCGCTCGTTATCAATGCAAAACATGTAAGTCCCAGCACCCTGCATTTAAAAATCACTAAACTTCTTCAATGATTTTGACTTTTCATTTTCAGAAGTACCATAGAGGTTTTGCTTGATCACACCACAAATATATGAATACCAAGAGGAACACAAACAGGGGTGTCCATTAGTTGGCTTCAGTTCGGTTTTCATCACAACCAAAATAACCAAATTTTAAATTTATAGAAACCAAACCGAAACCATAGTGGCGCAAGGCACACTAAGGTACTAAGGGGTTCTAGAGCCTAAACGCAAGGCACGAACGCACGCCTGAGTGACATAACACACAAAAATAAAAAAAAATTATAAATTTTATATTTAGACTACTAGTGAGGTGATATAATATTATAACTATTAATACTAAAAAAACATGAGTCATAACAATAAAAAATACACACAAAAAGAAAAAGAAAAATTAATAAAGGTTTCAAATCCTAAACACTCAACTTAATAAAGAAAACTTAAAAGTTAATAAAGAAAACTTAAAAGGCTGGATTTCTTGTCATGTGATTGTAGAGCCTGGACTTCTATTTTTCTTTTCGGCGGCAACTTCTATTTTTTGTAGTGTCATTGTAGACGTTGTGTAGATCTTTTCTTATCCTTTCTTCTTCTACTTATCGTTTCTTTCTTTTTTTTTTTTTTTTTTGGCAACTTATATTGTTTCTTTTTTAGAATGGGAGGCTAGAGCAGATTTCTTTTCTTACCCCAAATCTTTTTAATTTTTAATAGATGGTTCAAATGTACAAACACTTAAACAAAAATAAATAAATAAATAAGTAAAGAATGTCACAAATGCACGCCTTTAAGCCGCATCGGCTGAGGCTCAAGGCGCGTGCCTTTGTAACACAAGCGTAAAGGTTGATGCCTAGTGCGCCTTGCACCTCAAGCGCACCTTTAACAACTATGACCGGAACAAATTTTTGTTTAATTTGGTTTGAACCAAATTTTAAAAAAATATATTTTTTTGAAAGTTTTTAATATAAATTATATTATTTTAATTACTAATGAAACTTATATATGAATTCTACATGTATATATGGAATATATTTAATTCATTTTTAAGCATAAAACTATATTAATATCATTTGTTTAAAAATTCTTTTTCAATAAAAATTCAGTTAAACAGGTTTGCTTCGGCTTTGATTTTTCTAACCGAACTGAATTAACAAAAATTTTTTAAAAGAAAAACCAATCCCAACCAAATTTCAAGTTCAGCCACCGAACCAAACCCTTTTTAAAAGAAAAACCAATCCGAACCAGTCAGTTCGGTTTGGTTTTTCGCTTTGAATCAAATAATGGACAGTCCTAAACGCCAGCAATATCATCTAAAAAAGAAACATACCACCAAGGAATTGTATATAAAGTGTTCCCTCCTGTCAGCTATTGGTGGCCTAACAATTTCACCAGTATACTCAATAACTTGCATATCATAAAGTTTCTTAAAGCTTGACACTAGTGCAGTCTTGATGAAATATTTCATAATTACCAAGTTAGCTTACCCTGTCTCCTGCCCTATGAGGATGCTTTGCAAATATGCCAAATCCATGAATTCCTGATTTGCCTGGACCAAGAGATATTGCCGACAATCAAACGAGAAGAAATTAAATAACCATGTAAAGATCAAAATGCTCCTTATGTAGAAAGGAATTTAAACAATTACTACAAGATAGAACAGGAACACAAACAAAAAAGACCAAACATATAAACATCAAACAAGTGTACATGTGAAGGTAAAAACTTGCGTCTCTAGCAAAAAAAAAAAAAGTGTACATGTACTTATCAACAAACATGCACACGCACATCCCAAACCATCCATGTAAATAACTAAAGAATATGTTAGCACATAAACATGGTAATGTTAGAACAAACAGAGGCTGGGAAACCAAGTTAAAAGACAAAATTAAAAAGTGTGCTACGAATTCAGCTTCAGTTTTAGCTCAACTGGACCCTTGTCAAGCCAAGTATATCAACGTTACACTCATGGGCGTAATAAAAGCAGGCAAATTGATGTGGATGCAGCAGTTATGTCTTAATGTGGAAGCAATGTTATGTCCTTATGAATTATTTATTTTTAATTATTTAAATTTAACTTACAGCAGTTACATTGTTTCAGTTTCCTTTATAATGGGTGGTTACTGCCAGTTT
The DNA here is from genome assembly GCA_949677035.1 of Omphalea diandra. Classification (NCBI taxonomy): domain Eukaryota; kingdom Viridiplantae; phylum Streptophyta; class Magnoliopsida; order Malpighiales; family Euphorbiaceae; genus Omphalea; species Omphalea diandra. The sequence goes on from CATIWR010599292.1 coordinate 45,091, forward strand.
TCATCCTTGTTCACTGTATTGTTAAAAACTTGAGAAGTGACTGAAAGAGGTAGGCAATTAACTTCACTGTTGATTTAACGACATAGGTGGAAGAGGAAGAAAATCTTTCAAACACAATAAATTAGAAAATCAAAATTTCTATCTTCCTGTTTCAGGACCCATAACAAGATCCAGACACATGGACAGTAAAAATATGTTACTTTCAGTTTAAGAGAATATGGAATTACAGCCTGTAGAAGATCATAACTTAAAACATTGAAGGAGTGATTGAATCAGTTCAGTTAAGAACATCACCCACAGCAAATTTTTTGTCCTATTTTCTTAAAATAGACACAAGAAAATAATTAAGACATTGGACCAAAAAATTAATAAACCAGTTAGAAAGTTAAAGAAAATGTCAAAACCGATATTAAGTTACAACAACAGACAAACACAATAGAGTAGCAAGAAAATTAGGAAAAGGCAAATAACACCAGATAAAAACGAGTTTTTTTCTGAAATGATCTTCAACATAATAATTCAATTAAACATTGAAGTTCTAGCCAAATAGCAAAAGTAAAAATCCTTCAATCCAAGGATACATGCTCTATCTTACACCATGTGTGCTTCTATCAGCAGAAATTTTGTAAAACCAAAAACCAAAAATTCAGCCACCATTGAGCTCTTGAAAGACCCCCTCACTAAGCATTGAATTTCAAAATATGCTATTGCAATTAAAGGAAATTAAATTTCAATAAATACCATAGTCTTTGCATCCCCTGTACTACAGGCATAGACAAATTAAATTAATACTTCTAATTAGAATCAATACACTGAACCTAAAAAAAAAACTTGCTCAATTTCAACAAATAATGAAATAGAATTTCATTGAAGGTTGTTATGATGCAAATTTATTTCAAGTACTTTTTCCCTTTTTTCTTCATTAGTAAGAAAATTTTTAAAAAATTGGTGATTGCTCCTATATATGGTCTTGAGAAGACTGGTGGCAAGGAAATACCTTTCATTTTCCATAACATTTTCTAACCTTTATCATTTTCTAAAATAGGACTGCTGTAATTCTACAATAAGTTTCCAGATTTATTGTTTAATATGATCCTCACTGTTTCAGGAACTTTTCAAAATAGAGCGAAATTGGATATCCTCTCATAAGAAAATATTTCCGATTCAACAAAGAGCAGTCCAATATTTGAACTCATGGTGAACTTTCAATTGAGTGGCTGCACCATAGTTACTAGATACTCTCATCGCCCCCACGTACCACGATTTGGTACTCGAGTGCCAAAACGCGGTACTTTAGAGTTCCGGATCTCTTTGGTACTCAATCTGGATCTCTAAAAACAGAATACCAATTGTTTTTGAAGGAATAAAATAATTAAGTAATAATTATTTAAATATAATTGTTCATTTATATATACATATTAAAGGCTGAAAAAAATACGCCAATAAAAAAGAATGAGTCTTTTCCCATTCCTAGCTAATAACAATTACTCATAAAAAAATTTACCAAATACCAATGTTAGCAATCAGTCCCTCTTCTCTCTGCCAACTCTTCATATTCTTCCTTTCTTTTTCTGTTTTCCAACTATGTTTTGTACTGCTAATATGCATGAACAACATCAAAGTTTAATATTAAATTATAAACTATGTTTGATCATTATATATATAGGTCTGATATATTTTTAGCTTTTGCTGTAATTAATTCTAAATTAAAAAACACATTATTAATCACTAAATGATCCAAAAATATACTTTTAACGTATCACGTACCAAAAAAGAGAATTGGCAAAGCCTACCCCTGAAGTACTGCACATATTAAAACTACAGTTCCAAATACCAGTACCTGTACCACAAACCGAAATGTACCGCATACCTAGTAACTATGGGTTGAACTAACAGCATGCAACTAACTTCTCAATTATGACTCTTCCAAGCAATTAAGTCCCTCCATCTTGATTGACCTTTAATCTTGACTGACCTTACCATAATGCCCTACCTCTAACAAAATTGGCCCAGCTAGAACTATTTCCCTCTTGAAATCCAAATGAAATCCACTTCAGAATTAGAAACTTTTGTTTCTTCAAACTTTTTTAAAATTCCACAGAACTATAAAGTAATAACAATTTGTTCAATAAACTTGCGCGCATTTCGCCAATAACAACTAAAGTTTAATAGAAACAAGAAGTTTTGATGTGATTCTTCTGTTTTTTATTCTCTCCCAATAGTGAAAGAGATGATCCATACACTATATCAAATTAAAGCCTGCAACTGTATTCTTTCAGAATTTATCCGGAAAGTACATTCATACAGCAAATTAAAAACCATCCTTCAAAGGCAAGTAATAAAGCTTAAAAGGAAACTGGAAAACAACAAAAAGCATAAAAGCAACTGATTCAAGAGCAAAAAGGCAACATTGAGCACAGAAGAAAGAATTGGAAGTGTTTGATCCTTTTCTGGCCATGGATTTCTATGGTAAAACATTTCAAATCTCAGGATTGTGTTTTCTGTAAGTAGGAAAGAATGTACCAGACAAGAAATTCTAAATTTGGAAAAAATTTCCACGTAACTTTTAATTTTAATAACTTAGGAGCTCTATTTGATGTTACTAAAAGAGATGCAATTTCTTAGTGCTTTCTGATAATTAGTATTATCAGTTATTAAGAATCTAAACCCTTAAAGTTGGGAATTCAGGTACTCATGGATTTTAAATTTTAAGAAGAAACTTAATGCAATAGGATGAATTTGTACAAAAATGGGCTCTTCCGGAATCATGTGATGCAATTCTTACCCTATATGTCTTGCCAAAGAATCCAGGGTTTGATGCCAAAGGAATTTTTAGGATCAAGAGAGAAGTAAAAAAAGGTGAAGTATCATTAATAAAAGTTGGTCTTCATCTATTACATGGAATACTTAGATTAGGTTATTTGCTATATTCAATGAATTTTAGGTTTTTCCATAGAAGACGTCTGGTTATTTGAGTTCAAAGGCTTAAGAGGAATGAGGCAAAGGGACTGTTGGAGAGGGCTACAGAAATTCCTAAGAACCAAGAACCAAAACTTATATCTGCAATTGATCCAGGATAGAGTTGCTTTTTGTAGCTCCTCTACAGTTATCTTATCAGCAAGATGGTACATGTGAAGCAGCCTGCTTACCTAATGTCAGGAAAGAATGGAGAACTTTGTTATGATACTTCTTCCATTTGTTTTTTTGTATCATTTTAATTTTTAACCTCATTTCTGCCTTGACAATTACTTTCATTCCAAAAAAAAAAAAAAAAAAAGAATAGAAGAATCTCTATTTCTTGTAGGCGAAAGATTAAAAAGTTTATATATATATATATATATATATATATATATATATATTAGGGAAGAGCAAATGGTCGGTTCGGTTTTTTACTAAAATCAAATAAACTGAATTTTATATATTTAAAATCGAACCAAAATTTTTGGAAAAACATAATGAGCCGAACCGATTAAACCGAGATTTATATGCCTATAAACCGAACTAAATTTATAAAAGTTTAATTCAGTTCGATTTGATTAAATTACATATATTTTAAATCTAATTCAATTCAAATTGGTTTGATTTATTAATAACTTTGGTTAATTTAATTTTAAAAAAAAAGCGAATCAAAAATCGAAAACTAATTTTTTTTTAAAATTAAAATTGAACTGAATCAATTTTATCAAATGATCAAACAGAACCGAACCAACTCAGTTTGATCTATTTTTTTGGTCCGACCCAACTTTTGCTCACCCCAAATATATACATATACATATATATATATATATATATATATATATATATATATATATATATATATATATATA
>CATIWR010599313.1:0-18916 GCA_949677035.1 Omphalea diandra
TCTTTGGCTTGGAGGAAATGCCCTGCACCTGGGCTGCTGCCCTCCTCAATGCTGTGTTTGTAGCAGGCTTCATGCCATTCTTCTGTAGATCTTTCTCGATGTCAAGCATATCACGAGGCAATTCAATCTCCCGAAATAGCAACTTAAGGTCATCATGCACCTTAATCTGCACCCTGGGGTCATTTGGATATGCAATGTCCTCTTGTGAATCGAAGTTTGACAGCAACCAAATGTCACCAGCACTTTTCAGAGCCTATAAAAGTAATGATTTTTCCAGCCTCAAAAAAAGACTTGATTATCAATTGGAACTTTGCAAAGTTTTGCTTAGCAACAGTGGATTGTAATATAAGTATCAAATGGACAAAAAAAAAAAAAACACAGAAAAATTACAGCGTTAATGACAAAATCATGCCACCTTCTGGAGTAAAAATCATCAACTTTACTCCAAAATAAGAAAGGCATAACCTAATACATACCAAGAGCATAATTGAACAGAACAAAAGCAAAACATGATAAGTGATGACAAACAAATTTCACAAAAACAGGAGGAAATAAAGAAAAACAATACAGATCTTGAAGACGCAATCACCATCCCTCAAGGTAGATAGACAGCTTGTTTAGGAAGTCATAGATTTCCATCAATAAAATTAGAAAGTCATAGATTTCCATCAATACACTGCTGAAATTGCTGTACGTATTGGCAACTAGGCTTTATCATTGATAGACTAAATCAGGTAGACATTATTCAGTAGAGAGAGAGAGACATGGGCAACACGCAATACTCAACTCAATTAAGCCCAGTCCCAAGCTAGTTGGGTTCACCTATATGGATCCATTTTTTTCCCATTCAGCACGATTTTAAGTTACATCCTCTATGAGAATAACTTATTTGATACTAAAAAAATTGATATTATATCTGAAAAAGGTCTTTACTAAAGAATACATTAACTTATTTCAGGTAAAAGGAAAAAAACCTAGTTGCGCAAATAGAAAAGGAAAACAGTTTCTTTGAAGGCAAAATCAACCATCCAGAGATGAAGGAAGAAAGAAAAGAGCAAACCGCATGAAAAGAGAAAAGTTAAACTCAAGCTTTAAGAAAATTATCCCAGAATCAACACCCAAAGTAAATCTTTCCTGCTTTCAATAAACCAACATTTTTCTTCAAGTAAATTGGCTTTTAAGTTAGCCAAAAAAAAAAAGCTACCAAGATTCAATGGCCTCTATTAAATGACAGGAATGTTTTTCGCATCACCAAGACCAACTCTAATTTTATATGGTATTACACCAGTTTTTCTACTAAGAGATTTTGCTGAAATTTTAGAAATATTAAACTTTTTCCACTCAAAGTTTCAGTCATGGAAAAGTTAAAAAAAAAAGTTGTAAAATGAGAGAGCAATATGAGTAGTTAGATATACCTGTAAATCCTCCATCACTGTAGGGTATGCATCTTTGAGATCAATAACAGCAATACCCTCTGGAAATTTTCGTATCAAGACAAGCAGTTCATGCTTGTCCTTCAAAATATGCTTGGACTAAAAACAATTCAAAATATAGAATATCATCTTCCATGAAAGGGGTAAAGAATGCAGTTACTAAAACAATAACAAAGATTTAATTACTGATCCAAAATTGTGCGATCCAAAATTGTGCAATCCCATCAGAGTTTGCAGGGCACTTAATAAGAGTCACCTTGTAAGAGAACCGCCCCCCCTCATAGGTAACTTTTGGGTTATTCCTCAAACTGTCAAAGACAGCTTTGTTGGAGTTTACATCGACAAAAACAGCATCATTTATTTGATCTGGTGTCAGAGCTCGCCTAGTCTGCAAACACACAAAAACATTTTTTATGACCGTTAATGACTGCTGCTCCTCAACCTGTCCCAGAAAGATAAAAACAACTTAAATATAAAACATAAAATTGAAAGAGAAGCTGAGAAAAAAAGAAAGAAAAAAAAAATGGAAGAGAAGAAGAATAACATATTACAAGATCCAAGGAGGAACAATCTAACAAATAGTATAAGAGAAGCATTAAAAGGAAGAAAACAAAATTCATGAAGAAAAACTGAAAAAAGAAGCAACAACTAATCAAGCTGGGGCACTTCTTAAAAAGAATAATAGCCATGCAAGGTCTAAGACTTACCAACAAAGCCTATACAGATTAACAAACCTTTTATATAAAATTGAATGCATCCCAATAGAACTGAAAAAGAAGATTATTAAAGGAGAGAGAAAACAAAAAGAAAAGAGGGGAACTATGGACCATAGCTTCAGTCAACACAATACATCATTTTTTTTCCTTAATGTCATAAGAGCACCAAAAGCAAAGAAAAGGTGTGTGACGTGCCTCAAAATTGTCAGCTTCAGTTCACATACACACTCTGATACTCATTTCCCCCGTTATAGTCCACAAAACACAAAGCAATAATATTCAATCTATGCCGCTCATATTCTAGCTATTCACACGCATCTAGTCTCTCACATGAAGACATAGCACATTGACTACCAAAACAAAACAAAGAGCATCAACCATATAGTCATAGCTAAACAGTGCAAAAGTAAAAAATCAATTGAATCCCATTCTCATTGCACCAACAAAAACTATCAGCAAACGTAATCTAGCAAAGACAATCTTTTGAGGAAGCCCTTGCTAATTGGTCCAAGAAAGAGCAAGTACAATCTTGTAGAATGCATACTGATTATTAGGAAACATCTGTTATTTATGGTGCCTGAGACTTATGGTTCAAGAACTTCATAGCACACATGTAGTCACTGTTTCTTTAAAAACTAAAATAACCTTAATCATATCCTATTTATGAAATAATTCCTCCAAAATTACAACCAGAATGATCTGTATTCCCTGCATTTAAAACTGCTATAAAAGGGACGTCAGAAGGAACAATAAAGAATACTGCTGAACAACTCACTAGGCTAGCAGGGTCACCAAACCCAAATGATGTAGTTGTCAATTCCAGCTCATCAAATAATCATGAATATCATGTTGCACAGCTACAGTATAATTATCAGATTCAGAACAAAGTGGAAGAATTGAACCTCTAGGAGCAGGTTTATAACACGCTTGATTTGAGAACCAACAGGAGCTTTTCGAATACTATTGATCTGTTGAAGTCTTTCCGTGTCATTCGAAAATCTGACAGGAGGAGCTGGAGTCCTTGCATTTGTTAAAGGCGATGCAGGTACAGATGCAGGCTTTTGAGTCACAGAAGATCTAGAAGGCTCTTGTTTTGCAGCAATGCTGCTGAGAAGTGATTGGTTCTTGGCATACTGCTTGTTGAATCTATCTAATTGTTGTTGCAGTGCCATCTATGCATAGAAAGTTTGCTTAAACAAACTATATAAATAATTAAAAAAAGTACATTTTTTTTATTCCTAATACACAAGAGTTAACACCATTTAAGGGGAAAAAATATATTATAATATGCTTGAAACTCGTTCAACTCAATTCAGCACAATAATTTCGCTTATACAGACCTTGATTAATGATTCACCTCATCCTTTTACTTTCCTCTTCCTCTTTTTTCCCATCAAATAAACACAATTTCAAATATAAACTCAAAACAAGTAAAACCCAAAATATAAAACCAAAATCCAGGCATAGACTATCAAAACAAATCTAACAGTGTCAAAGCCCTTTATTTGATTCTACCATTCAGCATAGAAATTTTAAGAACTCGCAAACCAAATTCATCATTTAGATTAAAAGGCAACGTTAAGAAAATTCCAAAACTTACCAACAAATTTTTCTCAAGCCTACGTTTTCCGAATAGTAGGATAGATACTGCGGAAGGCAGCGTGGCAACAGATGGAACCGGCGATCAACGACAGAGGACGGCAAGAGATGCGATAGACCACAGAGCGAGAGAAATAAAGAATGAGAACTACTTTGGAAAGAGATCGATCGGTTGTAATTTTTGTTGCAAGGTTAATTTTGTCATTTCAGTGGAATATTCCCACAGAAAGAAGAAACAATCAACTATCACTAACGCTGGACACAGCTATCCCATGCCCAATTTATTAGGAATCCAACACTTAGACTTAAATTTTAATCACCGACTAATCTCTGGCTTGTCTATTCTTGGAAATATATAAAATCTTCTCCAAAAAAAAAAAAAAGAAATAATATAAAATCTCATTTTCCTACCCCTAAGCCAATAATGTAGTAATACATATTTATTTTATTGTTTTTATATTTTTTGAAAGCATATTGTAATTTTTTACACTTAATTATTTTATTTTACTAACTTAGTACAATTTATGAATATAAATAATTGTTGTTTTAAAAACTAAAACATCATAAATTTAAATTGATTCAGCTTATATATCATTATTCTTTCCATTTATATTTCTTTGAACTCTAGTAAAAAAAAAAAAAAAAGAAAATATAACCAAAATTTTATTACAATTTGTTTTTATCTAAAAAATATAGATAAAATTTATTTTATTTCACAAAAATTATTTTTTAGAAAAATATGTTTTACATTTTCTTTTATTTAATGTATCTAAAAAAATTGGTCAACAGAAAATATTTTCTTAGTTAAAGGGAAAATTAAGTCATTTTTCAAAAAAATAATTTTTCATTTTAAAAACGAGAAGTTATTTTTCAGACTTTAATAAACTAATCTAAATGAAAAATAAACTATATAAATTTACTATTATTGATCATTCTCGACTACCGACACTCATCACCGTTTATCATCGACAAACTGTAATCGTCAGTGATAAATAAAACTCACAAAAAAATTTATTTTTAATATATTTTTTCTTTATCTTAAATAATAAATAGTCTAAATATAAAATATTTATTATATAAATTTTGCTATAATCTTATAAATTAAAACAAAAATTAATATTTTTATAGTATAATCCAAATACCGAAAAAAATATTACTCAAAAAATGTTTTTTCAAAAAATATTTTTCTTATACAAATTATTTTTTGTGAAACAGAGTCTTAATGTATTATAAAATAAAAATAAATTTTATTTTAAATAAAATAAACTTTATATTTAAATTAAGTGTGAAGTTTAATAAAAATATTTTTATTTTTATAAAAAATTAATAAAAAACACTTTTGAAAAAATTGTAAAATAGAGAAAAGTACCCAAAAAAAAAAAAAAGAAAATCCAGTACTTAACCCAACCATACGTGATCTCTGTGCGCATGTGTACCATGGCACCAAACCTACACATAAACACGTGGCTTCGAACTCGTACTATTATTAGACTCGAGCCTTTGACATTTCACACTCAACTGTACATCCTTCTTATTAGAGAGAAAGAGAGAGAAAGAGAGGGAGAGGGAGGGAGGGAGGGAGGGAGGGAGGCAGAGGAAGAGAACGGAGACCGACTAGTGCTACGTTGTTTCTGATAGCCGGATTCTTCAAATGGTCCGCGATGACTCTCCCGAGCAGCTTCCCGACGGCTGGACCGTGCAATTTAAAGTTCTCAGGACTGGTCGCAAAATCAAGGTAAAAGGCTAGGTAGTGAAACGGCTTCAACTAATTTAGGGTTTTTTTTGGTGCCAGGGAGAATTATTTTTTAGTATTTTTGCTAAATGACGGTTACTTTTTGGTTGTTAAGATCGGATATGGCTGCATGGATGCATTAAGTTATGAAATTTAAGCTGATTGGATGGATGAATGGTATAGTGCTGGTGGTAGTGGTTTGATTTAGTTGATTGTTCTTTAAAGGGGAAAAATGAACGTTTTTACTTGATGAAATGGAGCATTGTGGCTGGTTTTATTTATTGGTGTTGGTTTTGGTAATTTGGCTGCATGTTGCATATTATGCATTTAGAGTTTGCGTTTTTTAAGTTTTATGTTTGATTGCTGTGAAAGGGTTGTGAAAAATGTGTTGCAGCGAAGAGAATAGGTTGTATGTTAACTGGGGTAATGCATATGAATTCATATTTTATTGGATGTACAGTCTCGAATTTACCTGTTTAGGTAAAACAGCTTGAAATGCTGTATAAAAGGGTGTTAGCATTGTCTTTGACTTGTGCGATGACAGGAATTTCGCTCGATTCATCGACTTATATAGGGAAACATTATAAATGTCAGCCTTTATTGTTGTTCAAAATTTGGCCAGAGGGAAATTTATTTCATTCATGAATTTAAATTCTTAAATTTCTGAACCAACAGGCTTCATTATTGTGGGGTATAAACAAACTCAGTTGCTCTACTTAGAATATTGATGAGTGTATGGTGCTTTGGCTTCTAGCTTAAGTTAGCTGCGTGTCAAATAAAACCTTCTCTCTCTCTCTCTCTCTCTCTCGTTTCTGCGTTCCCTCTTTTTGAGTTAACTTAATCTTAGAATTTTCAAGTCAAGGATATTACACTCAACTCAATTCAATTAAACCTTAATCTTAAGCTGGTTGGCATCGGCTATATGGATCCTTTAATAACATTCCACACAATTTTGAGCTACATGCTCCATGAGATGTGGTATTTATAAATCTTTTTTTATCACTACATCCCATATTATTTTAGGTCTATTTCTCCCTTCCTTGTACACTTTCTCGTTAAGATGTTCTGTTTTTTGCATGGGGGCATTTATTGGTCTACAGCACACATGATCAAACCATCTCTATCTACCTTTCCACATCTTATCTTCTGTATCCACCGCTTTCTTCTGAATATCTTTGTTTTGGATGTGGTCCATTTTTGCACAGCCAAACATGCATCTTAGCCCTTATTTCTATTGCACTCTTCTTCTGGAATATTTACAAGGATAACCAAAAAAATCAGCAATAGGTTTTGCTAATAAAGGCAACAGAAATTGTGTTTACAAATTAATTTCAGTAAATAATTTTTTGACATTTGATTCTTGGTTATTAGCATTGCCTATATCTCTTGCTATATTTTCTTTAAAGTTTCTTACGATTTCATGCTTTCAGTAGTGAGGAGTGAAGTTGGGTCATACAACCTTCAGATAAACAATTTATTTCTGTTCGTAAATCATTCTTACTGCTACTTCCATGAGGCATCTTAACCAATCAAAATCTAATTTCCTACCACTGATTCTTCTTTTTTTTTCTTAACAATCTCTGGCCATTTGTCTTCTCAAAATCCCATCTACTTCTTTGTTCTTCACCAGTCCCATTCTTGGAAAGAGAAATTGGATTCTTCTGTTTTGACAATCCCAAGCACGCACAATCATGATTGGGACTGCTGAAGTACCATGATCCAGAACTATGTCTCTGATTGTGTTACCATGGTAGGGGAGGCAAATTAGTTAACTAAGAGATACCATAACAAGACCACGAAAATCAGTGATTGCAATATCTAAAAATGAATATCGTAACTATGACAAATGAGAAGGTGTGCTGACTTCAAAAATAAAGAAGAAAAAGAAAAAAAAGTTTGCAGTGACAGAATTTTAGGATCAAATTATCTGCTTTTACAGCCACTACCATGCTTACGACACATTGGCCTTTTGTAGTGTTATGTGAACTCCGGAACTGGTCAAAAATACTTCTCCAAGGATGATGTTTTACGCTATGTTAAAGCATCAGGCACTCAACTTGACCAACCTCAACTAACTAATGGTTGCACGGGAAGAGTGTCCAAAGATAAGCAGACGCATGTGAGTGTTAAGGTGCATAACCTTATCCCTTTCTGTCCTTTTGATCCTCCATTTCTTTAATTTTCCCTTTAATTGATGTTTGTTACAATTAGCAGCTGACAAAAAGTCCTGAATGGTTACCTTATGGTTGGACTGTGGAGTTGAAAGCCCGAAAAAGTGGTTTTACATGTGGAAGAAGATACAAGGTATCAAATGCATTCATTTTTGAGTGATTTTAAATCTGTTTGTAATTTGGCTTTTGTGTAACATTGTTGGATAGCACTATTCTATTTATGCATATGAAATAATTCTCATGGGGGCTGCTAATACTTGATTTAGTGACTGGAGTGCAACTTGTACAGGTAAAAATAGTTTGTTTGCCATATCACTATCATCAATGAATCCCTTTTCTATAAAAATGTTTGATGTACTTAAACACCTAAAATTTCTTCTGCTATTGGCGAAAAGAGTTTTGTTCTTGAGTAACAATTTTTTATATGAATCAAACTTTTATTTTAGATTATGTGATGGGTGCCAAAGTAAACTGTTTCAAACAGCAATCTTTGCTGAATATTGTTTGGTTGCATTTTAATGATTGCCTTTTGTATATTTCACTATTAAATTTTTTTCATTTTCAGCAGCTTATATATGGCTTCATTTTCTTGTGCAGTGTTATGTTGATCCATCTACAGGGTGCAGATTCTATTCCAAGCCAGAAGTGGTTCAATATCTGGAAACCATGAAGAATAAAAGTTGCATGTTTAGACAGAAGGAAATAGTCATTAGTGTGCTTCCCACAAACAAAGTTTGTTCACGATATCCTGGTGCTTTGTTCTTTTTGGCCAAAAATTCTTTTGTGGAGTTATAGTATTTTGCTTTGCTGTTAATTACTTAACAGGCATCAATAATTGTTTAGGTCTAAAACCCTAAGTTGTATTGCATGAAATCATGTGCCTATTTTGGCAAATAAAGGTCAATCAAGAGAGAAGGATGGTGATTCATTAAAAATCATAAAATTAGCATCAACCATGAAGTATGATATAGAGAAAAGAAGATGTGATATATATGGCGTCATGAGTGGCAAGTCATATTAGATGTGGATTTTCCATATATTCTTCTTATCTACATTTGTTGTATAATATTACATTAGTCCATCAATTGACTTTTTAGATCCATTTCAAGTTTGAGATGCTCAAACATCTTAAAACAAAGTGCAAAAAATATTTAACCTCCAAGTAAAGGCAACAAGCCCTATGAATTGTTTTTTCTCATTATATTGTGAATTTTGTTTGAGCAAATATCTAGTACTCTAATACTAAATCTGTGCACAAAATCTAGGTTGAGTCTGAGAAGTCTACCATGGATGATTTACCTCCAGGGTGGATCAAAGAGATCAAGATGAGAAAGAATGCAAATGGAATGAAAAAAGACCAGGTAAGAACTGGAGAAAATGTTTGAATGTCCATTATTATGTAAGGCTTTTGAGGGATGAAAATTTTCCGTGTCCCGATAGGGGCTTGATCCTTGTCATTACGAGATAGGGCTGTGACACTTCCCTGTTATATATGAAGACAAATTGATGTTGACCATTGCTTTTTTGGCTCAGTATTACACAGATCCAGTAAGTGGGTATGTCTTTCGATCAAAGAGGGATGTGAAGCGCTATCTAGAAACTGGAGAGATTAGTAGACATGCATTTTTACCAAAGAAAACATTCATCAATGAAGAAACCTTGGTACATGTGAACCTAACCTGATACTCTTGAGTTTAAGGCATTAAATGATATGTTGCAATTATTGCTATTGCCGTGAATTTAATTCTTAAATGTTTGGTTTATGGAGTTGTCATGTGAAATTAATATATTAATATCATAAATTGAAAACTACACATATGGATCTCCTTGTCCTAGAGGAAGAATGTAGCTTATAATGCAATTGCAATGACTTGCATTAAGTCATTTTATATTGTTAACTATGTAAATGCTATGCAATAGTAAAAACATTTTGTAAAAATTAAAATTTTTTGACCTGAAGGAGGATAGATCAAATGTTTTTATGTGCTGGTTATGATGGTGCAGCACAGCTCATTCATATGTTTCACTATTAGGTTTACTCTTAGATTACATTTTAATGGCTCAGATACTTGAGTCATGACATATTATAAACGTTTGTCTACTAAAGGTGAAAGCTACTAAACCATTCTTATCCTTTATTTTTTCATGTTTCTTTTTAAGATAAGATGTTATGAACTGTCATGGATTGATTTCCTGTGGGTTATATCGCAAGTTGCTATAAAAGAAAAGGTGTTGTGCTGACTTGATGTTAGAGACTTAGAATTGGCAAACATGAGATGGAACTGTATAACTTTTCTCTAGAACTTAGACATTGTTATGTAAAAGGCCATCATTAAAGTTAAATAAATATCAAACAATATGCAAAAGTTCTGTTTCTTCATTCCTAATTATTATGATAGTAAGCATTAGCCATTTAAGCCGTAACAGCATGAAAGCCTCATGCCCATAATATTGCAGTTAGAAGTCAAATAAGCATGAAGTTTTCATTCCTTGACACTTTGAAAGAACATTGTATATAGATGGTCATTTACCCTATGTTTGGTGCACCAATTGTGGAAGGGGGAAAAAAGAAATTAAATAAGGGAAATAAAGAAAAAAGAAAAGAAAAATTTTAATTTCTTTTCTCTTGTTTGGATCTCTTATTTGCATAAGGGAGGAAATTCAAATTCATTAAGTATAAATTTACTTTTCTATCTTCATTAAAAGAGATAATATATAGAGACAAACTAAAAATACTTTAGTAATTTAATATATCTCACATTTTCAACTCAATATTTATCTTTCTTTCTCTCCAAAATGGGGAGAAATTTTTATTAGTATAATTTCTCTCCAAAAGTTTATTGGAGAAATATAATTTATCTTTATTTCTTTTCTTTTCTCTGTCTTATTTGCAAATCAAATGAGGGAAATAATTTCAATTTCTTTTCATTTCTCCTCACTTTTCTCCAACCAAACAAAGGGTTGTTGCAAGAATCTTAAACAAGTATTGCCTAATATTGAAGCTGGAGTTGGAAGAGACTTAAGGTTGCTGGAGCAGTTGAACCTCTAGATCAGCTGATCAAAACATCAATGTATTTGACCTTTCAGAGCAATTTATGTGAAACGATAAATTTATTTACTTACGCAAAGATTAAAGCTTCATGCAGCGTGGCACTAAAAATGATTTAGGATGTCTATTCCTGTTGTACAACGCATTCATCATCAACTTTTTCTTATTTGGATTTTTTTGGTTTCCCTGGCATTCAACCAGCAGATGATGAACTTGAACATCTTCGTGCATGAAATTTCATAATAATTTCTGCAGGATTCTATTTTATTGATTTTTGTTCTGTTGTTTTCTAAACAACCCAGCACAAACCTCTGATTGTCACTCTTGTTTGAGACATTGGAGGACGCTGGTTTAAGAATAAAGTGATTATCAGAAACTTGGATTTTCAAGAAGGGATTTGCAGATCCAATAAGTGTTGGTTCTTTAATGATTTCCTTGTCTGTAATCGTATATGTCCAGCCTTCTCTAGCATTGAAATTATTCTCATTATATGAAATCAAGAACCTTCTAATTAAGCATCATGCCTCATCTACCTCAATTATTAACCATAAAAATATGCAAGCTATTTTAGCTGCCAATATTCTGTTTCTTAGTAAGGTTTCCATTATGTTATTGCTCTTGGTGGACATTTTTATAATTAATTTGGTGCTGCTTTTATTTTGTTTTCCCCTTTTAGCCATCATCTGCCGCTAAGCAGAAACTAAAGCACCCTGCCTCTGGACAACAGATTCATACAGGTAAGAATTTGATTAATTGTTATTAATTGATTAAATCAAATTATAGTCTAAGTAATAAGGGGAGAAACCAGTCATCCTAAACTCCATTGCTCTGATGTGGAGGAACTTATTGCTGCAGGTAATGGGAGTTATGATGTCAGCAGCATAGCTTCTTCAGAAGCTAGTTCCTTGAGGAAAAGCACAGGCAACATTGTAACCAGCGTGACTGTGCTTCCTACCTCTGTTGATGTACCTTTCCCGTCACAAAAGAGTCCAAGGGATGGTGCAGTGGATAATGGTGCTGAATATAAGGAAAACTGTAAGACAAAATTGTCAGCACTAGCAAAGGCTGAAGTTTCAGAGAGAAACCAAGACAAAAAGGTCAGTGCTGTTGATGTAGGGCTTTTAATTCCTGAGGCTGATAACAAGCAAGAGCAGAACTCTCTTGAGAGTGGGATGAAAAGGGATGAAAGCTGCGAAAAAAAAACTGAAAATATTTCGAGCAAATCCAGTAGCAAGAAGGGGCTTAACTTGCCTCGGCGGTCTTCAAGGCGACTGGCTGGTATTGAACCCGAGCTATTGGACAACTCTGTGACTGTTGTGCTAGCAAAACATGAAGCTGACAAGAAGCAAGAGCAGAATTTTGCTGAGAGTGGGATAAATGGGGATGAAGGCCGCAGAGGAAACACTGAAAATAGTTTGAGAAAATCCAATAATAAAAACGCTCTTAATATGCCACATCAGTCTTCAAAGCAGTTTGCTGGGATTGAACCTGAAATGGTGGCCAACTTAGTGTCCATTGTGCAAGCTCTTCCAAAAATAACCAATTCAAATAAAGGTGGAGGAGTTCTAGCTGTGGGTTTGGCTTTGGATGGGTTGGCAGATAAAGAATCTAAGCAAATCCAGGTTGAACCATTAGCAGAGCTTCAGCATCATACTTCCACTACCGCTGATAATCCATTACTGGGAGAGCCATCAGACGAGAACCAGAAATCTGATACAACCTCATCCATACTGACAAAGGCCACAGTTTTGAGGAGCAACCAATGCAAAATGGCTAGTGATGATTTGGCTGATAAAAATTCTAAGCAAATCCATCTTGAACCCTTAGTGGAGCTTCAGTGTCGTACTTCCACTACTGCTGATGATCCATCACTTGGAGAGCTGTCAGACAAGAATCAAAAGTCTGATACAACCTCTTCTACATTGACAAAGGCCACAGTTCTCAAGAGGGATCAATGCGAAATGGTTAGAGATGACAAAGGAACTGTTTTAATTCCTGAAGCTGATGTCAAAGAAGTGCACAACTCTATGGATAGTGAGAAGGAAGGGAAGGGCCAAGGAAAAATAAAGAATGTTCTGTGTAAATCCAGTAATAAGAAAGGGTGTAACTTGCCCCGTCGATCTTCAAAACGACTTGCAGGTCTTGAACCTGAACTGACAGCCAACTTAATGTCCGCTACACAAGCTCTTCAAAATTCAAAAAGATCTTGTAAGAGTGGAGCCATGCTACCTGTGGATTTGGATTCAAATACTTTAGCAGATGAAGCATCTCAGCGGCTTGATGCTGAACCTAGAATTGAGTTTCTGCATCATGCTCTATCTGATGCCAATGGAGAACCAGCAATCAAGAACCAGGTGTATCTGCATGATCAATCTGTTTCCAAGAACCAATCACAGGTTTTAGAAACTGGAAAACCCAATGGCAAGAAGTCAGAACCACAACTGGTCCCTCCATTTGGGGAGTTCTGGTCAGATCCATGTCTTGAATTTGCTTTCAAGACTCTTACAGGTGAAATACCAATTGAAATTGTTGCTGATAATGGGTTGGTGTCAACTCCTGTGGCTGATATCATAAATGAGAGGAACTTACCCATTAAAAGAACAAATAAGCGCTGCAATGGAAAAACCCTGATCAAGTCGGGCAAAGACAAGATAGTTAAGAAGCTTGATTTGCCTCATCAATCTCCAGAACAACTTTCAAAGCTTGACTGTAAGCCAACAGCCAGCTCAGTCTCCAACAAACGTGCTAAAGTTATAGCTAGAAAATCTAGTAAAATTGAAACTGTTGTGGGTGTGAATTTGGCTCCAGACATTGTAGCAGTTGGAGCTTGTCAGCAGCTAAAATTTGGGCCACAATCAGAGTGTGCACTTTATCATTCTGCAAATATAAGGACTATGCTACAAAATGATCCAACAAGTGACAGGATAGAGCATTATCATGCGTGCACTGCAACTGAAGAGCAGTCATGGAAACTGGAAATTGAGAAGAATGGTAACAAACCGGAGCTGCAACCCTTCTTTTCCTTTGGGGATTACTGGTCAGACCCATGCTTCGAATTTGCATTCAAGACTCTTACTGGTGCAATACCAGTTGAAGATAGTATGTCAGTTCAGAGTTTCTTCCAGCAGCAAGGGGACACTTCTCAAACCCAAAGGGAGAGCTGCTTGCAGCAACAAGCTGACAATACTCAGACCGTAAGGGATGGAAGTTTGGCACTTCCAGATTTTGGACTACCAAGCTTTTTCCAAACCGATATATCAGTCCACTTTGATGCTCCGGAGAAGCAACAACTTGCATCTCCACCACTAGTGCCCTTGAATAATCCTTCCTTCTTGCCCTCTGGAAGCGTGAGCTTACCAAGTTGCAGTAGAAGCGGTTCTCAACAGCCTCCACACATAAAGGAGAGAATAAGGGATTTTGCGGGAAGGTAAACTCCTAGAGTCTATGTGCCTCTTACCAGTTCAAATATTTATAAAAAACAGTGGTAATATGCAGCTTTTGCCAACAATAACCTTTGCTGTTGTATTCTGGCTTTTGTAATCTTTGAACTTCTGTGAAGTAGGCGTTTTGAACTTTTTGTAAAATAGTCTTTCGGTAGTTGGTTCAAAAGATGTAGCGGCCAGAATTAGTAATAGTTTGTTGTATATTTTCTATTCTTTTTCCAACAATGAATAGAAAATGAAGGGCTTTCCTTGGCATCGATCTCAATGTTTTTCTTTTCTTCCCTTCTGTGACCTTGCATTATGTGTGTGACCAGACAATTCATGGTTCGACAAGCTGAAACTAGAAGGCTTATAAG
The DNA here is from genome assembly GCA_949677035.1 of Omphalea diandra. Lineage (NCBI taxonomy): Eukaryota > Viridiplantae > Streptophyta > Magnoliopsida > Malpighiales > Euphorbiaceae > Omphalea > Omphalea diandra. The sequence continues at coordinate 14,500 of CATIWR010599313.1, forward strand.
ATAATCCTTGTGTTATAAGATAAATTAATGGTCATCCCATGTGCTCTAGATGGATAATTTGTCTGTTGATCACGTAATCCTTGTGAAAGATCAAAAGCTAATTACAGTTGAAAATTGTTATGCTACTCTCTAGATGTTCCATAATTTCCGATAGTGCTCAAAGGCATGCACTCAAAAACGTGTAATAGAGCATTATACGTTGAAATGGGAACATAAAATAAGAATGAGAAATAAATTTATGCCACCGCCATAGCATAGGGATTAATTTTTCTTTAGCCTTCTTTATATATTATTTTTTTTATTTTTTAGTCTAAATGTGATGGGAATTGCTGTTCCAATATATTTGCATCGATGATTTCCACAGATGAGATAGGCGTTGGGCTCGCCCAGAAACTCCAGGGAAAAAGAAATTGTTTCGCTCACAATAACCTGAATTTCCCTGTTGTTAGGGTCAAGATTCAGAATGTGTTCTAATGTGTCTACAGGCGTTATTTTCTGACGCAGCAATTAAGTATTCACCTTGAATTCTGTATGATTGGCAAATGGGAAACATCCGTTATTACAAAATTCAGACACGAATCCAAGTCTATCTCAACATCAAAAGGATCTCATAACATTGGCATTAAAACATCAAAATAGGTTATCGCAACACATTGACACACAGATCAATAGGCCAGGGAGCCTACTCATCGCCATGATGCCTATCAATAAGCCGCTGCTGATTCTTTCCATCCCCCAAAGCTTTCCTCCTCTGCCTGGAATCCTCGGTTTTGCGAATCCCACAATGAGGAATTGGAAACAAGACCTTCAGATGACTGAATAATATGGTTAATAATAGTACAAATCTATTATCACTACTTGGGAAACCAGAAAAACAAGATTTGTGTATGTAATTCATTTGCCGTCTATAAAGCCATAAACTAACGAGCGACACAGTTGTTTGCTAACCACAATTAAGGTATTCTTGATCACATAGTATTCCATCTACAATAATCTTAATTCTTATCTACAAAAGTAAAAACAATGGAAGAAGGGATGCATAGGAATTACCTCTGGGGTGAAGGTGAGGGCAACTCTAATCTCTCCCTTGTATTCTTGGTCTTTGACTACATTGTATACTTTTGGTGGGAGCTTTCCTTCCAAAAACAGTGGTTCAAGTGGAATGCTAAAAGAATCACAGAACGAAAAACACCAAGATTTTATTTGCTTTAGTGTTGCATAGAAAATTCAACCAATTCTGAATTCAATAAAGAAAATCACAGCTATCATAAAATGGGTATTCATCTTCTCATTTCATCCTGAATGCAATGCAAAGGAAAAGTAAAGGGCATATATCCATCTTCAAATATGGAATTTGACTGATATAGGCAAGGACGTACTCACGTTGCTTCTCCTACAAAATCATCTGCAGTACCAACATCACTGTCCATGATTTTCAATGCAAGTTCTGTGACACTGTCTGTTATGGTAAAAATGAAATTCTCATTCCATTCGGGTTCGCTCCCTTTCCCTGCAGCACTTACTGGATGTCAATCTTTCCTACCCAAATTCTAGTTTTGGCACATCAGAAGAAATTTCTCGTATATATTGTAAGACACACGCTCAATATATCATTTAGTTCAGTAACAGGTTATAATCATAGGATTGGATAGTTGTTGAACATAATCGACTCTGTTACAGCATACCACTTGATCCAATCAGTACAAAATATAGCTGAAATTTTCAGATTGATCTATATTCAATAAAAGAAAGGTCATTGTGTGCTGAAGATTGAGAGTGATTGTAGACATAACCTGAAGCGACGGTACTTTTCTGCTCCTGGCTACGGCAAGTGAGGATGACATAAGGATCCATGCCATCTACAAACATAAACATAATTTTTATCATCATCAGTACAAAGTACCTAAACAACATTCCACAAAGAAAATGGCAAACATTTCCAAAGGGTCCTAACTCAATATAAGATCAAGACACACAAAAGGGTAAACGATAAATATGTACCAACATCACACTCATAATATACACAAATAATATCCTATGCTAGGAACCCTATGCTCTATTGTCAAAACCAAGAAATAAACAAACATGCAAAAGTCTGATCACGATTTTCTTTTTTCAAAAAAAAAAACAAAATGTAGACTTACTGAGGAAATCAGTATTTTCAAGACCCTTAGCATTAACGAGAAGGACTTCAAGAGTTCCTCGAGGCATTGTACTGTTGGACGAAAATTAATTCAAAGGGTCAGATCAGATCCGGAAGGAAAATAATCAAAAGCCTTTGAAACTGAGGAAAAGAGATTTTTCTTCGATCTCTGACTTTTTGGGTAGATGAGAATGAAAGATTGTTAAAAAGCTTTATAGGAAGGAATATACTTGCAAGTTTCGGGCAGGCCTCACCGCCCCAGTGCTCAGTTTCGGTATATCCTTCGTTATTTGTTTCACAGATGGATTCATGTGTGCATGATTTTTGTGTACTGGATTTTTGTATATATTTTCCTTTTTTTTTAAAAAAAAAAAAAAAGAAGTATGGGTTCTGTTAATAAAATTCAATTTTTTTTTCTTTTTATTTAATTATTCTATTAATATTCAAAAAAATTAAGAATTTTGAGTTCGAAAATACTAATTAAATTATATTTAATTAAAATACATGTTATTAAGTTTTTATGAATAAACTTAGTAACCTAAACATCAATATCAATGATACAAATAAATAATTTAAAAAATTAATTTACTGTATACGTTGAAAACAGTGAACATTTGGTAATAATTTTACTAAAAGAATAATTGAATTATGCAATTCTTTTATTAAATTATATGTCTGTCAACATCAAATTTAGTGGTTGCACAACAAGATAACACCCAATGATTACACAAAAAGCCAATTGAATAATTAGACAAATTCATCTAACTCCTTTTTTTAATTTTCCATGACAGACTTAGATTGCTCTCAATTTCCGACTCAATATGATGAGACTTAATTTTGAAGCAAATATTGATGAGGTGAGAGTGAACCTCAAGATTCTTAATAACTTTTCAAATTGCTTTATTTTTTTTTTAAAAAAAATCAAATTAATATTTTTTGCTATTGATTTGAACTCAATTATAGACCTTCAATAAAATAATGGGCTAAAAAGCACTATGCCACTATCCATGTAAATGATGGAACTTTAGGGCCATTGAATTAAAATTGATTAGAAAATCGTTAGATATCGCACTAAAACAATTTATGTTAAGTAATTAATTTATAAAAAATGATAAAATTATATTTTTCTTGTAATTTAAAATAATTTTTTATTAAGTAAACTATAGTTATATTAAGTAACTATTTTATAAAAAAAACTATTAAAATTTTATTTATTTTGTAAAATAAAAAAAATTTCTGTTAAGTTATTTACAAGTTATATTAAATACACTTTACAAAAAAATAATGAAATTTTTATTTTTTTATGAAATAAAATGATTTTTTTCATTAAAATTTACACACTCTATATTGAATAACTATTTTATGAAAAAAGAATTTTAATTTTTTTTTGAAATGAAGCATATTTTTTTGTTAAGTTATAAATAATTGCATTAAGTAACTAAATCATAAAATCATTTTTTTAATATAAAACAAATCTATTTGCTCAGTAAATTATAATTACCTTAATTGATAATTTTTTGAAAAAAACTTAAAGTCCTCATTTATTTCATGAAGTGAATAATTTTTTTTTGTTAAGCTGCTAAGATATTACGTTAAGTTATAGAATTTGAGATATTTTATATTATTTTTGTATCTTTGATTGCTCCAGTTTTCCAACTTAATATTAATATTTTTCCAACTCTAGATTCTTATAAATTACTTGACAGCTTTCCAAATTGCCCCTTTTTTTTTTCCAAAAAATTAAATTATTATCACTTGCTTTGAGATTGATATTGACTTAAAGTCAATTAGTTAATGATTTACATATTGTAGCAGCTATAATCTACTATTTTTATTAAAATATATCATAATATTAAAAAAATTCATTATTAAATATGTAATTAAATAAATAATATTTATTTTTAAAGTAGGTAATATATAAAATTATTTTTTATCTTTATTCTTGTTAATTCTCTATTTTGCAGTTTTTTAATAATTTTTTATTTTTCTTTTTGGTATAGTTTATATGATAGTTTTGGTTGCTTATGTAAATACTAAATTTTATTTTAAATAAATAATTAACTTGATAAATATCAAATATTGTCTAAATTAAATTTAAATTTAGAATTAATTATAAAAATTAAAAAATAATAGGCTAAAAAAAGACTATGCTACTATCCATGCGACTGTTTGGACTTAGAGGCCATCAAAAAAAATTAATAAATTGAAATTAAATAAAAAATGATGATTGAAATTAAACTAAAAGAATTGCTTAATCTTTTATGGTTTTTATTT
>CATIWR010599337.1:0-21177 GCA_949677035.1 Omphalea diandra
TTCATCCATCTCTTAATCCCTAAATGCTCCTTATACTTTTAATTAAGCTCTAAAACACCATTATTTATGATACTATAACATGCACACAACATAAAACAATTTTTCATGCAACTATACAAACACTACATATATGTTCAAGTGTCCCCAAATGCAACAGTGCAAGTGTCATTGTCATGCTTCTACAAATCGCATGACTAAATGATCATTTATCCAATGCATATGTCCATATGGGATTTCATATCATTTATGCAGTGAATATGTTCATATGATAATGCCAATGAATGTGGATAAGGCTATTACATGACATGGTTTGGAAAACTAAAGATAGCAAATGGAAGGTGTAAGATAAAATTGACTTTTATAGCAGAAGGACATGTTCATAGGTTGTATAACCCTAACTAAGGTTGTAAAGCCTCTGACCAGGGGCTATACAACCCTTATTCATTAAAAGCAACTCCCTTTGGTTTTTTGGATAGCAACTGCCAAGGCACTTACTCTAAAAGAAATATGTGTTAAAAAAGCAACAACGTATGTTGGAGATGCATAATTAGGGAAGGAAAAATCAGATTTTTGTATAGGCAAATAAAATGTCATAGTTCAATCCAAGTAGAGGCAAAATCACCTTAGTTTGTCCTAAAATGTCCTAAGCAAGCATCCAAAAGCAAGGCTTCCAAATTGATCATAAACTATACAACTATATAAGTATTTATCAAATAAATTGTTCTAAAATCAAAGAAAAAATATATCTTAAGTAACTAATAAGGGATAGGGGTCTCAAATGCTTAGCTGCCTTCGCTTCTAGAAAGGGTCATCTCAGAATCTTCAGCCTTACCATTTGTATCCAAGTATCCATGCTTTATGGTTTCTTGGGCTAAGCTTTATATCTTTATATTTGCCTGTACTATGCATTGATCTGTTTCCCTAACCTCACGATTCTAGCATTGAATCATCTCCTATAAGAAACACGAGGGTTAGGATAAGTAAGACACATAACATATAATGCACAAACCATAAACATGCATATATTCATTATTATGCTACTCTTTGACTAACCTATAGAGAATGCATCTGTTGTGTCATCGCCCTCTTTAGAGAGGTGATCAGATCAACCATAGCCTCTGCCTAAACACAACGAATTTATAAAAAAAGGAAAAGAAAAATATTCGTAGAAATACAATTTAAAATGCAATCAAGAGACAATAAATGTAAAGAAACAAGGAACTTACATGAATGGTCTCAAGTAGCTTAAAAGTATAGACAGACTGAGTAATATGTAGTGACATCATCAACCTAGTAGAAGAAGTCATGCAAGACTCCACCATGTTATCCAACATGAAAGCTAAAAAAACACTAGTCACTATAGACTTCATGCCTCTTAGAGCAAATTTGCAGGCCCATTTCCAACCCTGAATGATAGTCAAACTGAATGTAGAAGTAGGAGCAGAAGGTCTTCAGGTTACCTAGGCAATGGTCCTTGACTCGTATGCTGCAAGGTAATCCCTTCGCCATTTGTATAATAGGGAAGCACATAGATAACTGCTTCAGTCAAAGGAAGGTTCCCTATGAGCACGTCAATCGTCTAAGACCTATAAGGGACTCCTACATAAGATAACTGCTCCCTTGGTATGTATCATAATGTCACCATGAAGTCTGCATCTGTTAGATCACTCACCCAAAACAAACTAGTAAATGAATGTTATGGCACATGTCGCTTATCCAAACCATCATGTTAGCAAAAGATGCACTCACTTATATACCACTTTCGAATAGAGGGCCCCACCATCATTCGGCGACCATAAGAGATTACCTCAGCCTCTGCCACCTCTAGCGCTCGTGTTGCCATAGGACCTCTCCAATCGAGGTGCAACTGCCATAAAAACTCAAAATCATTATAAGACCAAACAGTATAATAGATAATCATAACTAACATAATAATCTTAATACAGGAAGAATACCTAGTCCATGGTGATCGTGTTCATACGAGCACATCTAGTAGCCACAGGAGAATCCTCATAGCTCACTATACTCCACCGTGCAAAATAAAGGTAGTCGCCCTCCACACTATCCTTAGGATCTAGTCCCTATAACAAGCCCAACTAGATGAACCACGACTATCAACAAGGAATGATATGAGCATTCAAATAATGAATTAGGACCAAAGTATGAAGAATAGAGAGGATCAATAATACTCACGATCATGATTCTCTAGGCACCGCATATGTAACCTAGGGTGAAAGCGTTGATTAAGGTAGTGATAAAGGTACGTAGTACCGTAAACCCCCAATTAAAGTAGTGCAATAAGCTCAAGTCCTCCAGCACGGGCATCAAGCAGAGCTTTACTGCCATAGAAGCATTCAAAAACACGGACCCTAATAAGGCATATAACAAGTAGCAATGTACATATTGATCAACCACCTCATCGGGACAATCATTAGTAACAACAGGTGCGCCCATCTGAACGCTCGACCTCATCACAGTCTTACTCCCCTTAAATAGGGAAATACAACAAAAAATCCTCCACATATAATCTTTCTGGAGAACTAGATAATGTACATTAGAGTCAGTAGGTAGAGGAACACTCACAAATCTTAACCTAGTCAGAAAGGCAAAGTCTTCAATAGTGATCATAATCTCACCAATCAAGGGCAAGTGGAAAGTGTGGGTTGTGTCCATCCATCGCTCCACTAGTTTGTGCACTATTGACAAATTGATCTCAAAGTTTCGTCAAGAAGCATCCATGAAAAGGTTCAAATCCTAGTCCCCTCTAGATGAGCTAAGACTCAGAGGTGCATTATGCAATCTCATGTCCCAGAAAGACCACTGGAGCCACCTTCTTTTTAGAAGGAGATGATCCCCCTACAAAGAGAAAAAAAAAAGGATATAACAAAATATACATGCTTATATGTATGTTGCCCAATTATTGCAGCTCACAAAATAAGAGGATAATCATTAGTGTTCACAAAAAAATAAGGAACAAAACACTATGCGGTCGACAAGTTTAAAGATAATAATCGATTAGTCACTCAAGTATATACCCTAATCACTTAAGAATCTTTATATGAATTAATTTTAATTATCTTTTTGTGCAGTTTTAGAGTGAAACCTATGGCATGTAAATCAAGGTAATCTTTTAGGCCTAAAATAAATTTCACTAAAATAAAGGAGTGAGTGTTTTAAAAATTAATTTCTAAATATTTTATAAGTTAACCTAATGTTTACAAGCAAGAAATAAATCCAAGGGCAATGCCCAACACCTACGGTGACAAACTGCATGAGAAAAAATAAAATAAAATTGATAAGAGCAAATAAGGCACCTACCGCTTCCGAGGTGGCTCCTACTAGGCGATGATACAAATTATAGATTGTCTGAATGTCGTCGATTGGAGGAAAGCCCAGAGGAATCATCTTCGTCGTCGCATTCTTCAATGAACTCACCTGCTCAAACCCTCATTGGGATTACAGTAGATTTAAGGTGTCGAGAGTTAGGAGTCCCTCATCAGGAAAGTCCTCTTAAATGTCAAACATCTTATCGTCATGAAATTTGGCCATGTCGATTGATTAAAGGAGCTAAAGTAGCCTAAGAGCTAAGTCTAAAGCCTATAAAGAGAAGGCTTAGAGAGGGAAGAAGAATGATGCAAATGAAGACAAGCCACTTTCAGAGGCCTTCTATAGTGGCCCCGGCCTGTACAGCCCTAGTAGGGTTGTACATCCCTATAAGGCTATGCAACCCTACTGGAGTGAGCTAACCCTATTGGGCCAACCTTGTTGAAGCAAGCTAGCTCTGTTGGGAGAAAGCCTACCTAACTCCCCTCTTAGCCCCAAACCTTAATATCCTTTTAACCTATTAAGCCCAATTTCTCAAAAAGCCCAATTACACCTAAATTACCAAAATACCCTTGGCATTCCCTCTAGCCTAATTGCCAAAATACCCTTAGCTTCCCAAAGAGCACAATTATATCCAAGTTGCCAAAATGCCCATAGATTTCCAATAAACCCCAAACCAACTAATTTACCAAAATACCCTCATTCCTTTTGGAGCTCTTAGAGAATACCCCAAGTTTCCTAATTCAAGATAAACCATTAAGATATTCATTAATAATAAAAGAAGTATTTTCAAGAAAAGTCTTTCTCCTAAAAATAGTGAAGCCCAATGAAGCATTTCCTACAGCATCTAGACCCAAGGCCCATTACCTTCATATAAGGACAAACTTCAGGACAGCTAGAAAAGCTGCAAGAATATCAATTCAATTTTACTAATGCCAAAAGGGATTGAATGACATGAGGAACAACAAGGAAGCATCCCTGAACCAGAATCACCAGTTAAAAAAACTAAAGCACCTATAAAGAGAAACTTAACCCTAACACTAGCTAAAGAACTGCCAAGAAATTCAATACCTGCTTGAGAGCTGTTGAAGAACAATCAACTCTAGTATTTACTAGATGGCTGCTAGAAGAAGAAACTTAATCTTAGTACTTGCTAAAGAGTTGCCAAGAAGTTCAGTACCTGTTTGAGAGCTGTTGAAGAATAATCAATTCTAACATTTACTAGAGGGTTGCTGGAAGAAGAAATTTAACCTTGGTATTTGCTAAAGAGTTGTCAAAAAGTTCAATACCTACTTGAGAGCTGTTAAAGAACAATTAACTCCAGTAGTTGCTAAAGGGTTGCTGGAAGAAGAAACTTAACCATGGTACTTGCTAGAGAGCTACCAAAAAGTTCAGTACCTGCTTAAGAGTTGTTGAAGAATAATCAATTTCAGTACTTGCTAAAGGGTTGTGAGAAGAAGAAATTTAATCTTAGTACTTGCTAGAAAGCTGCCAAGAAGTTTAATACCTGCTTAAAAGTTGTTGAAGAATGACCAACTCCAATACTCATTAGAAAGTTGTTGAAAGAAGAAACTTAACTTATTACTTGCTAGAGGGCTTCCAAGAAACTTAATACTTGTTTGAGGAGCTGCTAAAAATATTATATCCTTTCGTATCCTTTATCTAGTGTTCAAGTTTATAACTTGTCCAACTATCATTTCTTAAATGCTATTTTTCAAGCCCCACAAAGTAGGGGGCAAACTATAAACATCAGATTTTGGACTTTAGGTTGCAAAGTCAAATGATGAAATTATTAAACGCCTAAATAAAGGGATGAAAGGCCCTAAGAAACCTTGGAAAAGCCAAATACTAAGCCCAAACCTAGCCTAAGACTACCAGCCAAGTGTAATAGGTTGTACAACCCTAAAGCAAGGTTGTACAACCTTATTGAAGGTTGTAAAACCTTCCCTAAACCTTAATATAGAGAATCTTTTGGAAATGGTCCCCTTTTTTCAACCTTAGGGTTGTACAACCTTAACATAAGGATGTATAACCCACATGCAAACCCTAATTCCAATAGACCACTCTCATTCTCTATGATTGGATGTCTCTATAATGTAACCAAAATTATTTCTAGCACTGTACACCCACTCAACACTTATAAATACCCTCATTTTAAAGGTTGAGGAGAGGCTTGGAAACCCTAAAGTTACTTTATAGAAATCATCATTCAATGACCCCTCAAACATAAAAAAACCTCAAAACCTAACCTCAACCCACCCTCTCCAAGGTAGAACTAGGCCTTTATCTTTACATTTATGCATTACTCTAAGCTTTTTTTTTAAGGATATTGAACTTGTTACGTGCTTTTGAGTACAAAGACATCACTAAGACATTCTTAGGATCCCTATTCCTTTCTCATTCTTTTCTTTTTTTTTTTTTATTTTGGAAACTTAGGAAATTATAGGTGTATAGCCTTACTAGTAAGCTGTACAACTGTCTTTATAGGTTGTATAACCCTCTTTCTATGGTTGTACAACCTAGTTTTCCCATGACACAGCTGAAAGTTCTTTCTTTGTTATTTTGGATTTATCTCTTTTTAAGGTACTTTTTATGATGTTTTGTAACTCCAATGATAAAATAGAATGAGGTCAGTGGCTCAAGAGTCCTTATTCATCTCAAAAATAGAGTTTTGCTAGTTTTTTAAATGGTCGCCATTGTTACTTTTATTTAAAATGCTTTTATGTTCTTTTGTCACTTTATACTTAAGATTAGGCTTTTGTCCTATTTTAGATATTAAGAGGCAATATTTAAGTGAGGAACTTGAGATTTCCATGACCTTGAAAGCCTTCTTAGTGTTAATGATCATGTAATAGTTATGTGAATAGTATTTAAGTTCTTTAATTTCTTCTTTTTGGTTTGGCATTTTAACTTCTACAATAGTTAGTTGTGACATTAGTTTTTAGCTTTTTATGAGAAGTATAAGGAAGAGTTCATCAACCCTAAGATCTCACTTGAGGTGAATCATTGCCCTAGGCTATCCAATGTCCTCCAAATGCCTTGCATCATGTGTTTATCTTTTCATTCGTTCATCATTCATGCATTTTCTTTATGTTTTACATTTTATTTTGTGATGATTGAATGTGTTACCATGGACTTAGAATGAGTGTCAGGATACCTTGGCTTTGGAAATATGGTAAGATGATCACTATGGACTTTGTTTGTCTTTCTTGGTTTATTTCAAGTTTTTTCCTTTGGTTACTTCTTATATTAACTCATTGTTAACTTGTTTCTTCCTTTGGGTGTAGGCATGATGAATTGAACTTAAACCATGAACTTGGTCTTATTCCATATGGATTATATGATTATGCAAGATTACATTTTATGTTAATGGATGGTAATGCATGTTAAAACCCTATGCCATGTTACATGACCCTTTCCCTATTATGGATGATCATGTGTAAATGGATGAGAATTCATGCTAAGACCCTATACCATGATGCATAATCCCTCTCCACTTTTGATTTGATGTCTTGATTTGTTGAAATAGATCATGCTTATATGTATGTTTAGGGATAATAATTAGACTAATTAATAACTCGGTTAAAACATAAATAGTGAATGAAAGATGTCTGAAAGATAGATCCCAATATCGAGGAGACTTAGGGGTGCCTAACCTCTTCTCCAAGCCGTACCTAAATTATGATCTCAATCTTTGATGGGGTAAAGGTGAAGTAGGCCTTCTAATTGACTTATATTAGGTTCAAATTTTACCTTCCTCGGATTCTTATCCTAACTAAAGTTGAGTGGTAGTTTCATATTTCCTAGGGATAATACCAATGAATTGTCCCATTGTGGTCCCTTGATGACCACCATTTGGACTCAAGGCTTTAAATTTGCACAAGGCCTAAAGTATCCCCCATTGATCCAATCATATGCCATATTTAGGGGTCATTACCATTATAAAAACCCTCGTCCTCTCAATCCCCTTATAATCGATAAAAGGATGGAGTCAAAAGTAAGATTCCACTCGTTTGAATGCAGTTATGAAACCTTACTCCTATTTGTATAGTTATGTTATCTCTTTTATTTATCTATGATTATTTATTGACCTAACATGTTTTATTATAACTTTTATTTTTTTTTATTTCCTCACTTATTACTCATTGTGTTTCAAGTTGATATGACCTTCACAAAGGCTAAAAGATCCATGACTCCCATTGTTTTTTAGATTTAGAGGATTCATAAGTGTATGCATAAGCATATCACACTAATAGGGTTACTCCCCTTTTTTGCCATCCTTATAGTTCTTATGCCAAAGAGTGATAGATTTACAATGTATTTCTTATCAAGTGTTAGATGGATTCCATGCACTCCTTTCATCTACCTCAAAATGGAAAGGTGATATTTTGCCCTTGTTGATTTTACATAAATGACCCAAATCTATTTCTCCATGCTGCCTTTGCATACTAATGCTAGAGTTCATGTTGACATGCTTTAGAAGGAGTACATTTAGGGGTTGTTAAGGTTCATCCATACACTTAAAAGGAAGAATGCCTTTATTTGATCAAGCACACTCATTGGCACTAAGATGGTTATAGATAATAGTCTCGATGTGGTAGTGGATTAGGAAACGCATTACTTCCTTCTTTACGGGTTCTCTAGTACCTCATTTTTTACACCTAGGAAAATAGTAGATATTTGTCTAGTGTTTGCACTTAGATAACTTGCCATTGGCAAGTCACTTTGACTAGAGCTCAATGATAATGGCCCAACTCTAGCAATTCCTAGATTACTATTATTGAGGGTTGTCAAACATGAATGATACTTGGCACATGCTCGAATTATGGACCCCTAAATTTATTTCCCTTAATTACTTCCTCTTTTATGTGCACTTGACTTGTCGGCTTTCTTCTTATAGAATTAGGCCATTAAGTTAGGGTTGGTTTAAGGTAGCAACCTTCTAGATAAGAAGTTTTGCTACCCCAAGTTTTAGAGGTGGAGCAAGACCTATCATATGGAGAAGACAGTCTCGACTCACTATGCTCATTTAAATGAGATGCATTGGGACCTAGTATTTATTTCCTACACACATAATCATAAAGTTGGTTCCTCTTTAAAATAAAGATTCACTGGATACTTATAATGGTTTTCTTATTTCTATCTTGTAGCTCCACCTCGGCTGGCATGGACCTCTTAACATATGGAGTGAAGAGCCGGTGGAGGTCAAGGGGCATTTTTATAAGCATTAGTTGCTAATGGTTCCCTTCATTCAGGAGTGGTACCTAGGCAAATATGTCATACTATGGAGGGAAGGATTAGAGAGGCATCCAATGCTATAAGATCCTTTATACATAAGTTCTTAGGGGATAAAGTTGTCAGGGCTCATGTTAAAGGAGATCTTGGGCAATAAACATATGAAGGAGCTTATGGTGAGCATGGTAGGATATCGAGCATGACTTTTAAGTGTCGTTGTTATACCTCAAGCATATTTCAATTGTTTCCTAACCATAATAAGACTTAGGGTATAGTATTGCATCGAAGGGCTTAGGAGACGAGGGCTTAAGTAGAAAGGGCACACTCATAGTTTCCATCTATAAAAGGGAGTCACAAGAGATCTTGCTTTTAAGAGTATGCTAGGATAGAGTTGATCACCATTAGTAAGTTAGATACCCTATTAAATAGTATACAGTCTTGTCACTCCAACGCAATTGGTGACTTGTTAACACTAGAGTTGACCTATTGATCCTACACCTTTGCGTTAATAGGTACTAATAACGTAGGTGTTTGATTTTTTATTCTTTATATTATTATTCTTTTTTTTTTTTGCTAAATTAGCATTATTCGTTAGGCAAATTCCTTGGGTTTATGTTGAGTAACTAGTAGATCTCATCACAGTATTGAAGAGGACATACATATGACATACTAGGGAGTTATAGATAATGAGTTATGTGTGTGACTGTGACTTAACCACCTAGATCAATTTTTGCTTATTACTATTTCAAAAAGAGGTTGCATGAAAGGATCAAGAACTACAAGAGGTTTGGGTAGAGCTAACTTGAGCAAATGCATGATTAGAAAAGTAAAAGGAGATCGAAGAGGATGATCTTGAAGATAAGGATTAGACTTGCCTCCCTATTTATTCTTATTTTTCACTTAAGATAAGGGATATTTATACATTATTGAAAATTTTTTAGAACTCTTTGTCCCTTTTTGCTTTTTTGGATATTAGGCCTTTGGTTCCCCCATTTTTACTATTATCTAAATGATTATTATTTATAAAGCCATATTCCCTTCTTTTTTAACATTTGTTCTATGATTGTCTTAATATGTGTTATAATGATATTGTTTCAAATTTACATGCATGAAACCATAGTTGTCTTGCTCATCAAGAGGTTTATCTTTTGCAAGAAAGCCATCATAATCTACCTTTATAGCCAATGGTCTATATAAAACATTAAGTTTTCTATACAAATGAGTTCTTATTTGCATATAAATGCTTAGGATATTCTAAGTATAATTCTCTTTTCTTCTAATTAGGATATTTAATGTTTAACTTAGGGCATAAGTCATGTAATGCCTATTTAAAGGCTCAAACCATCCACCATCATTATTATTGAATGACCTATGATTTTGAGAGTTTAATTCTCTTCTTTGGTTATTTGAAAAAATTAGGTGAATTTATCAAGCATAAGTTTCATACATTCAAACATAATTTGATTTTAAACTTAAAATTGACTTAGTTAATCTTAAATATGATATTAAACAACCTTTAATTCTTTGTAACTAAGGTTCTTAAATATAGGTTATATAGGGGTCTTGTTGGAAATTAAATTTTTTTTTGCTTAATTTATTAATAGATCTTCACCACTGGTTTTAAGATTGCATACAGGTTTAAGACAAGTTACAATTTATTGATAGATCCTCACCATTAGTTTCAAGATTGCATACAGGTTTAAGATAAGTTACCCTCATTCATATCAAAAGTAAAGTTAAAACTTCTTAAATTTTATTATCATTCAAAATATCTATTGGACTAGGTTGGTCAAACCTAAGTCAAAGCTCTGTTTTTTATCTTAACAATATGGATTGAAAGGTTCTTACATCATAGCTAAGTGTTATTTATGTGGAAATTAAGTTAGGAACTCATTAAAGGTTGAATGGAAGTGATTGGAAGCTAAATGCTCAAAGTGTCAAAATTGTCTCTTAAGTCGATATCAAGATTTGAGGATCGTGACCATTATCTCAAGAAAAATTGGGAACAAAAGCTCCAATTCAATTTAAGGTGTCTATCATGGCCTAGGTCGTGACTATAATCTTCAAATGAACAAAGATGGATCCCTAGATGACCAACAAAGCTAAACCATGTGCCAAGATAACCATTTTGAAATTTAAAATTCACATAATGACTGTGAACTATTAAAACTTTGAATATCAAAACTCAAATTAGATTTTTGGTAGAGGTAGCAGCCATACTTCCAAAATTGCAACAGTGATTTTTAATAACCATTAGAGATTTCCAATGGGTAGTTTTTAAAAAACTCATACCTGAATACCACTAGTCGTTAGACACATTTGAAGATCTCGATCATAACTGAGCAAAATCTAGAGTGAAACGTAATTCACAACTGTGACCTAAAGTCTCGGCCATGATCTCAATATGACTAGTATTAAATGTAGGATTTTGCCACCAACTTTAGAGATTTAGAGATAGTTTCATTTATAATGACTATTTAATGTTGAAACTTATAAATACTCTACCAAATGACTTTAAATGCAAGAGAATAGCATTATGGCCAAGCTCTTGTAATGTGATTTCTTAATGCTTTAACTCATTTATTCTTTGTACTTTAGGCTGTTAAAGGTTAAGTGTTTGCATTAAACATTTAGGATTGACTTTTCAAGTGACCTTAAATGACAAAACTCTTGTGTAAGGTTAAGTTTGAGCCTTAAACATAATTGTAATTGGGTTAAGTGCGAGCTTATAAAACTCCATGGAGAGTTAGTGAAATACCAAATTGATGAATTGAGGAGTGGAGTAGGGTTGATTGATACCTGAACCACTATAAATTTGCTTATGTCCATTCTTCTCCTGTTCTTTCTTCTAACTTTAAATCACTTACACTCCCTCCAAAATTATAAATTCCCTATCAATTCAACCCCCTTCTTAGTGCACAAAAGCTAATAAGTGGTATTAGAGCCCAAGTCTCATTTATTACCTTAATTGCTTGAGAAAAGATCATGGCACAAGAAGGAATCCACTCTCACCTTAAGCCATTCTTTGATAGATCCTACTATACTCATTGGAAGTATAGAATGGAGATCCATCTTGATAGTGATGTGGTAGATCTTTAGGATATAGTTATAAAGGAGTGGAAGTACCTATTAGAGTAGTGGATGGTAATGAAGAATTACTTTCAAAGAAGAATGGGTTAAGGCCTATAGGAAAGCAAATGGTAAGAATAAGAAAGTAATGGCAATCTTCTTGAGTTCCATATTAAAATAAGAATATGAGAGAGTTCAATAGTGCCACACCACTCATGCAATATGGAAAGCTCTATAGAACTATCATAAGGGCATAACACTAGTGAAGTCAAGTAGACTGGAGATCTATGTGACCAAATGGGAGCTTTTCATAATGAAAGAGAATGAAACCATCACCAATATGACAAATAGACTTCTTAGCATTGTCATTATGGAAGAACACTCACCAATCATGAGGTAAATAACATGATACTCACGGTGCTTGCCTCAGAGAAGTATGAGGCAAGGATGTGTAGTGTATAAGAATCTAATTAAAAGATTGGAAAAATACCAACCAATGCTCTTATTAGGAAACTTTTTCCCCATGAGATGGTGATTAAAAAGATGAAGAAAAGAAGAAGTTGAGAGCTCAAGGAGAAAAATGAGAGAAAAAGACACTTACCCTCAAGTCTTCTAACAAAGACAAAGAAGTAGAAGAAAGCTTCAATAAAAGTGATGAAAGTGAGAAGGACAAAGAAGAACTTATCATGCTTTTTAGAAGGACTAAGGAGCTCATGAAGAGAAGAAAAGAAAGAAGGAACCTCAAGAAGACATCATCCAGCTTCAAAGAGAGGATAAATAATGTGACTTACTTTGAATGTGGAAAGCAAGGACATATCAAATCTGATTATCTTAAGGTAAAGAAGAAAAATAAGTGGGATAAGGAGAAGAAAAAAGGTTCAAAGTAACATGGGATGGTGATTCAAGTAAAGATGATGAGGATGAAGAGATTGCCAACTTTTGCTTTATGGCTTAAAAAGACTTCTCCAATGAGATAAGTACTCTATCTCAATGTCATGAGGATTTTGATTCATATGAGGATGATGAGCAACCTGAAGCCATGTCCTTAAGATGTAATAAATACAAGTAAAAAAATTCAAGTTTATAAGAAAAAAAATGTTCCAAACTAGAGGATGATTTCCAAAATTTAAATGATCTTGTTAGTAGTTTGAGAACCTTTGATAACGAACTTAAGAAATCTTTAGAACAAATCTCTTAAACTCCATCCTTTATTAATTCCTTAAGAAAAGAAAATGATTCTTTTAAAAAAATGAAGTGATTGAGTTGAGAAATTCCATCTCAAAATTTCACAAAGGAAGGAAGCTTTAGATACACTCATTATACCTCAAAGACTACCTTTTTGTGAGACATGGTCTTGGCCTCAATAGGGCTTCTTCATTTACATCCTATTCTCCCATCTTTATTAGAGCTTTTATACTTGATACAAATAAGGTTGTTGAATCCTTACCCATATGTAAAACATAAGTCCTAAGCTTTAATTCAAATATCAAAATAAGATAAATCCTTAAATCTCAACTAGATCTCTAGAAAACTTATTCATAACAACATAAATTTATAAGATTTAAGTGGTGTTAATCTCTACCCTAAATTAACTAAGTAATTTAAGTCCTAGATTAAATAAGTTTGTGACATTATTAAGTCCTCACTCAATAATCTCACCAAGTCCTATCAAGTACTCAAGAAGAGAATTTAATCTCATAAATAATTATTAGCCAAAGAAAATTGTGGATCGCCATTGATGGCCAAATATTGGGTTATATATAGCCTTATAATTATTTTTGAAAAAACCCTAAAACACACACCTTAATTTGGCCATACAAGGCCTGGTCAAATATAACTTCCTATTTCATTAAGGAAAAGACAATCATTAACTAATTAGGAAAACTAAAAGAAACATTATGATTGGCCAACAAGATTTAACTAAGGTATTTTTCCTAACGAGGGAACTATAAAGGAAGTTATTTGTATAAGTAAATAATTAATAAAAGATCCTACCAAAAGACAAAGTCCTTAAAAGAATAGGAAAATATTGCTAACTAAGCATAATCTTACAAAATTCTTAACTTTATAGCCAATCTTCCTTGCTTACACGATTTAGGCCTTTAATTTAGTGTCTTAGTCAAATGCTAAAAGGTCTTGGGCCTCTTTATCTGTTAAGCTCCATTGGATCAAGTTAAATGCTCCTTTTAAAGAGTCCAAGCTTCCATCTCCAAGTAATTGAGTTTCATGTATCCTTTGCTCTTCTTAGGCTAATCTAATTATAACTCCTTATTGCATAAATACTACAATTGTCTCCTTGAACTTCTTTAGCCTTTTTTTTTTTTTATGATTGGGCATTAAATTTGAATTGGATTCTTAATAAGCTTGCCTTGGTTATTTGCATAAATACGTGAAACCTTTAGCATAAAAGTAATTGGGAAGAAAAGTGCTCCTAGCACTAAGCCCCCTATGCCTAAAGGTAAAGGAAAAACAACCCAAGGCTCAAAGGCTAAGCCTTAAAGAGCTAATCAAGCTTTCATATACACTAACAGGCATGCACACAAAAACACACCTTTTACTCTTCACCATTCTTATACTTGTATACATGCATATAGCCATGGCATGAGAAGACCCCCTTACTCATGCCAAAGGCATTCATAGGAGAAAAACTCATAAGTCTAAGCTTCAATGTCATTATTGCATGAGATATGAGCATATAAATGTGTTTAAATATACTTTCTTACGTTAAGAAACTCAAATAATAGGACCATTCCAAGCCTCACCCCTTAAAACCTAAGTATGCTTAGGTACTTAAACAAAGATGAATTTGTTTTGTGATTGTAGGTATGCTTGGAACCCATCAATGAGGAAGACAATGATTGGCATATGGATAGTGGATACTCAAAACATATGACTGAAAATAAGAAACTATTCACATCCATTAAGGAAAAGGAAGGTGACAATGTGACATTTGGAAACAATGACAAGGGTAAGATAATTAACATTAGAATTATTAGTAAGAAAGGTTTCCCCCTTATTGATAATGTCCTTTTGGTTAAAGGTTTGAAACATAATTTGTTAAGTGTAAATCAATTATGTGATAAAGGTAAGAAAGTCTCTTTTGATTTTAGATAATGTCATGTTACTACCTTGGTAGATAAAAAGGTAATCTTTAAAGGTGAAAGGAAAGACAATACCTACCTAATTGACTTAGATAATTTAGCTAACTAATCTTTCAAGTATCTTATGTCTATTAACAATGAAGCATGACTTTAGTATAAAAGACTTGGAGCTTCTCTAAAAGTTATCCAAAGGAGAGCTAGTTGAAGGTCTTTCAAAGCCCAAGTTTGTTAAGGATAAAACATGTGGACTAAGTCAAATGGGAAAGCAACATCAGGCAACCTACAAGCTAAAAATGTTGTAAGTATTTCTAGGCCTCTTCAACTCATTCATATGGACTTAATTAAACCTAATAGGAATGCTAGTCTTGGTGGAAAGCATTATGCATTTGTCCTAGTTAATGACTTCTCTAGGTTCACTTGAATTAATTTCTTGGCATATAAGAACGACATCTTTGATGCTTTTAAGAGTTTTGCTAAAAGAGTTCAAAATGAAAAAAAGGTTACTTCATTTCTTTTATTAGAAGTGACCATATAATAGAATTTCAAATGAACTTTTTGAAAGCTATTATTTGAAAAATGAGATTTCACATAATTTTTCGGCTCCCAGAACACCACAAAAAAATGATGTTGTAGAGAAAGATTAAAACACTCATTGAGATGGCTAGGATTATGCTCAATGAGTATTCTCTTCCAAACTACTTTTTGGCTAAAGCCATCAATTCCTCTTATTACATTATAAATAGAGTTTTTAAAAGACTCATTCTAAACAAAACCTTTTATGAGCTATGGAATGAAAGAAAGCCTAAGGTTTCATATCTTAGAGTTTCTGAGTGCAAATGGTAAATCTTAAATTCCAAGGATAACCATAGAAAATTTGCCTTTAAAACCAAGGAAGGTATTTTCTTAGGTTATTCCACCACTAGTAAGGCCTATAGAGTTTTCAATAAAAATTCTATGGTAATTGAAGAATCTATGAATGTTATTTTTAATGAATCTACTAAATTTAATCTTAGAAAATGTGCTCTTATTGATGATCTTGTAGGTAAATGAAGAATCTATGAATGTTGTTTTTAATGAATCTAGTAAATTTGTTCCTAGGAAAGATACTCTTATTGATGATCTTATAAGTGCTTTTGAGAGATTAGAGCTTAATTCTTCACCAAAGGAGAATGTGATTGAAATTGATGAGTAAGAGCTACCTTAAGAGTTAGAGCAAGTTCAACCCCAATAAGAGGAGGACTAAGCTCAAGGACTTCTTAAGGATTGGAGATACTCTAAGGATCACCCAAAGGAGCTAATCATTAATTAGACCTTCAAAAGAGTAAGTATTATATTAGAGCCCAATTAAACACACTGGATACTAATCTTACTTTGTTTCTCAATTGAGCCAAAATTAATTGATAAGACTTTTAATGATGATTGTTGAGTGATTGCTATGCAAAAGGAACTCAACCGATTTAAGAGAAATAAAGTTTGAAAACTTGTTCCTAAGCCTAAGGACCACTCGGTTGTTGGTTACAAATAGGTGTTTAGGAACAAGTTGGATGAGCAAGGTTCCATCATAAGGAACAAAGCTAGATTAGTTGCTAAAAGATACAACCAAGAGGAATGCATAGACTATGATGAAACCTTTGCTCCCATTGCAAGGTTAGAAGCCATTAGGATCTTACTTGCATTTGCAAGTCATATGAATTTCAAACTTTTTCAAATGATGTAAAAAATGCATTTTTAAATGGTTTTATTAAAGGGGAAGTCTATGTAGAACAACCTCCCAATTTTGAATCTCATGATTTTTCAAACTATGTTTTCAAACTAACTATGGCCTTGTATGGCTTGAAATAAGCTCTCAAAATTTCTTAGTATGAAAGGTTTCGTTCATTCCTTTTGAAAAATAATTTTAAAAAGGGTAAGATTGGCATAACATTGTTTATGAAAATGCATGACAAGGATACATTAATTGCTCAAATTTATGTTAATGATATTATATTTGGACCAATAAATCTCTTTGTGAAAAGTTTACAAATTGTATGACTAGGGAATTTGAGTTGAGCATGAAGGATGAGCTCAAGTTTTTCCTTGGTCTTTAAATTAAGCAAAGCAAAAAGGGCATCTTCAATAATTAATCTAAGCAAAAAGGGCATCTTCATCAACTAATTTAAGTACACGAAGAATCTTCTCAAAAGATTTGGAATGGATGGATGTAAGAGTGTCAAGACACCAATGAGCTTAACAATCAAGCTTGATAAGAATGAATTAGGTAAGCACATTAATGAAAAAATATATAGAGGTATGATTGGATCTCTCCTCTATCTTACTGCTTATAGACTTGATATTATGTATAGTGTTTGTTTATGTGCTAGATTTCAATCATGTCCTAAAGAATTGCATGCGGTTAAGAGAATTCTGAAATATTTACATAGCACCATGCATTTAGAACAATGGTTTCCTAGAAATTCATCTTTTTGTCTTCTTGGATATTCAGATACATATTATGCTGATAGTTTGTTGGATAGAAAGAGTTAGTTTGTTAGATAGAAAAAGTACTTCCAAAAACTGGCTAATTTATTAGTTTAGTAAGAAGAAAGTTTTTGTTGCCTTATCCACCATGTCACAACGGGTTGTTATTGCATCCAAGTTTCTTAGTTGAAACAATAATTCAAGGATTATGACAAAGATGTGGATCACATTCCCATTAAATGTGACAACACAAGTACAATAAATCTTTCAAAGAATCCCATTCAACATTCAAAAAGCGAACACATTGACATTAGATGCCATTTTCTTAAAGATCATGCACAAAATGGTAATGTGATTTTGGATTAATGAAGAAACAATAAACTTTATAAAGAGGGAATGAAGGATGCTTGATGGAAGCTCTCTAGGGTGAAAATAGATCTCATTGCATAGATGTATTGTTACTTGATTGTGTTTGATATGTTTATTATTTATATGGTTAATATGTTGTGATATCGCGCTTAAATAAGTCAATTCAACTTGCATTTGAGCTTTTCCATATCAAATTGTATGAGTTGATCATCAATATATCAAATTGATCACTTTATGTTTTGGCTATTTATCACAAATTCTTTTTTAAGCTTTCATTTTTGAAAAGTGGTTTATAAATTGAGATGGGGAATGGTACTTGTGGTCGTTATTTATAGGTTGTTTTGATTTTCAAACTTTTTCTATAATACGTGTTCACTATTTTCAATTCACCACTGTGAAAATTCAAATTTTAAAAATTTTCAACCGTTGACTTCTCACTTTTTCAAGGAATTTTTGTCCCTTACCCACTTTTTTTGCAATTAGAGGTCGAGACATATAGGTAGCGGCTGTGATTTATGTGTAATCACTAGGTAATGACTAGTCTCAACTATTTTGTGGTTGGAACTCATAAATACTCTACCAAATGACTTTAATTGCAAGAGGATAACATTTAATTATGGCCAAACTCTTGCAATTTGATTTCTTAACACCTTAACTATTTTATTCTTTTTATACTTTGGATTATTGAAGGTTAAGTTTTAACTTAAACATTTGAAATTGAGTTTTAGAGTGAGCTTAAGTGACAAAACTTTTGTAAGGTTGTATGTGAGTCTTAAACACAATTGCAATTAGGTTAAAGTGTGAGTTTAAACACTAAGTTAAGTGTGAGCTTATAAAATACCATTGAGAGTTAGTGAAATACTTAATTGGTGAATTGAGGAGTTAATGTAAGGTTGGTTAATATGTGAACCACCATAAATTTGGTTGTATCTATTCTTCTCTTACTCTTTCTCTAACTTTTAAATCATTTACATTCCTTCCAAAAGTTTAAATTTCCCACCAATTCAATCTCCTTTTTGGTGCATAAGGACCGACAATATCATTATAACACATAATTGTAATAAATGTCTTATCAAAATTTGAGTCACATGGTTAGCATTAATTTTAAGTTTTAATTAGAATAAGACTTTATTTTGCAATACAAAAATTGATTTTTGTATATTTTATTAATAAAAAATTTATAATTTTTAAGTTACTAAATAATAAATGCAGATTTCAATAAATTTGAGAAAAAATTAAAATTAATCAAATGCTTTTAGTTTAGAAAATTTGCAATATTTTCCATAATCCAATGATAAAAAATTTAAGAACTATGTATTTAATATTCAAATAACAATTTTTTTAATTTAGTTTTAGTCTAGTATATATTTAATTTATTATCAAGCTATTTAAGTTTTTTTTATCAAACAACATGAAAGTAGATTTTGTAGTTTTTTTTTATAATTTCTTAAAATAACAAAACTAATTCTGAAAATTCTTAAAAAGTTTAAAAATTAATAAAATTTTCACTCTTTTTTCTCAATCTAAATAATGTAATATTTATTCTAATTTATGAAAAACTAAAAATAATTGTGTTTCATGCTCTTCATTTATCAAATACTTATTAGTAATTTCCAATAATTAATTCAACTATTATAGATTTATAAAGCTCAATATAAATAATATTTCTTAATTTGATTTTAAGGGTGGTATTGTATATTGGTTATATTGAGATTTATAAATATGTATTATTTTTAATTATTATGAATAATTAGATATAATATTTAATAAATGAAATAAATAAAAAATTATTAGATCTTAGTAATTTTAAAAAAAATATTATATTATTTGAGTTGAGAACAAGAGTGAAAAATTTTTGTTGATTAAAAAAAATTTAGTTGATTTTAATTTTTCTTAGGTTTTTAAAATTTTTAAATTAGTTTTTATCACTTTGAAATTACAATTTGTTTTATGAATATAAAAAAATCAATTTTTATGTTGTTCGATTAAAAAATAGAATTAAATAATTAAAATAAAAATATATTCTAATTAGAATAAAAATTTAATTTTAAATTTGATTAGACTAATTAAAAAAATTGAGAGACATGGTATCTAACTAAAAATAAAATTAAAATGAAAATTAAATTTATATATCATATTAATAAAAAAGATTAAAATATATTTGAAAAATAGTGTTTGAGATTTTTAATAATCAATATTTATAATTACGTTTAGTATCAATCTTAGTTTTAGGCAAGTATTTGCTATTTATCAAGTAATTATAATAATAACATAATATTTTTTACAAGTATAACATAATATATTTTTATTTTGCCCTATAGCAATCAACTAAAAATTAAACATTTAGTTTCCTCAATTATCTAAAAAAATATAAAAAATTTAACACGAGAAAGTTGTTCAAATAAAAATAATTTAGAAAGTTTAATAATATAAAATATTCTATGCATTATAATATTCAATATTTAATTTTCTATATAATAAGAAAAAATTAAAAGATAAAAAATGTTAATAAAGAAAAGATAAAATTACATATTTTATTTTCATTGAAAAATTATATTACTATTAAATTTATCATACTAATTAATTTTTTATTTTTATTATTTCATTTATTTAATAATATTTTTGTAAATAATAATATATTTATCAACTAATAATAATTTTTAATTATTATTTATATATTAATTTAATTAATTAAAATAAAAATATTTAATTTAAAATTTATTATTATAATTATAAGGTGCAATTGAGTGAATTTACCCTAGTTATTCTCATTTCAACCCATTCTAAGAGCATCATCGATGAATTCTTTATTTAGACTAATCTTTTTATTATGAAGAGTCATGTAATAAAAATAAATTTAAATAATTTTTTTATCTCTAAATTATAAATTAAAGAGTGAGTTTGACCATTTATATCTATAGAGCTAAACTTGACTTTTTATTTAAATAATAATTAATATATACTTTAATTTTCAAGATATATATTAATAAATTATTGATAAATATTTTTCTTTTTTTTAAATCTTTATTGGATAAAATGAAATAAAGACATTAACATTTATTAGATAAAACAAGATAAATAATTAAAATATTAAATATTTATTAAATAAAATGAAATAAATAATAAAATATATGAAATTCACTGGATGTTATCAAAATTTTATACTTTTTATATTTAAATATTTATGAAATATTTGAATCATATAAAATATACTGTTTAAAATAAAGAATTTCTTGCCGATATTTCTTTTAAAGTCCGGTATCCACGCAACCCACATTAAATCAGGAGAACTCTATTTTATTTTTTCAAAAAACAGGCACCCGATAATTTTCTCATCATTCTCAGAGTTGCAACTCTTCTTCTTCCTTCAAAAAAAAAAAAAAAAAAAAAAAAAAAAAAAAAAAAATTTAAAAAATTTAGTGAGCAGACGAGCGCAAGTCATATGAAAAAAAAAAAGGGTTTATCAACATACATTAAAAAAAAAAATAAAAAAAAAAAAAAAAATAAAATACAAAAGAGGAAAGACAAGCGCTAGTCGACTGTAAAAAAAATATTGTTTATGAACAAGCTTATAAAAAAAAAAATAAAAAACAAAGAAATTACATCTATATAAGATAATTTT
>CATIWR010599391.1:0-41565 GCA_949677035.1 Omphalea diandra
TTGTGTGAGCCTGTTAAAACACAAGTGTAAAGGTTATTGTGTAAGCCTCAAAACACAAGTGTATAGGTTATTGTGTGAGCTTTCAAAACACAAGTGCAAAAGTTTGGTGTAAGCTTGAAAACACTTTTGAAAGATAGTGGAACACTCAATTTCTAAGAATTGGGGAGTGGACGTAGGGTTGCTTATACCTGAACCACTATAAATTGCGTGTTTCTTTCCTACTCATTTCTCTTCTCTCTTCCCAATTTTAATTTTTATACACCAATTCAACCCCCCCCCCCTTCTTATTGTCTAGGGCTAATATTATCATTGTTGTCATATGATTCATGTGATGTTTGAATGATTGAGTGATGAATTGAGGATTTAGAAGCATGCTTAGGTTCTTTAACTAGAGACATGGTGAGACTCTTGCTTGCTTAAATCTCACTTTGTTTACTTTGATGATGTTCTTCACATGTTAATGATAACTTATGTGCTTTCTTGCGTGTAGGTGCTCACTTAAGTTTAACCATGAATGATGGTCATGATAATAATTATTTTAAGATGAATTATGTACGGTGGTCTTAAGGATGGTTAATTAATACCCCCCAACATGTTGCATGACCCCCACCCCTTTGAATTTGATTATAATGATGCTTTGGCTTGATTGATTGGGTTGCATTAGGAACGTGCTTAGAGGCATTAATCATATTAATTAATAACATGGTTAAAATGATAAAAAGTGAATTAAAGATACCTGAAGACTGAATCCTAATATTTAGACAGTTTGGAGGTGGCTAATCTCTTCCCTAAGTTGTACCTAATTTTTGAACTCAATCTCTAATGGGGTGAAAATGAATTGGGTCTTTTAATTAACTTAGTTAGGTTTAGATTTTGCTATGCGCTTATTACATTAGAAACATGATTATGAGCATTAATCAAATTAATCAATTACTTAATTAAACTATTAAAAGTGAACCAAAGATTTCTGAAGGCCAGATCTCAATATTGTTAGGCTAAGTAGTGACGTGGCAAGCCAAAAGGGGGTTGAATTGGGTTGTAAACAAAAATAAAAAAACAAACACAAAAATTAACACAAGGAGTTTATAGTGGTCTGACAACTTGCCTACTCTACTCCTGTAGTTTTCACTTAAGCTTATTTATTACTTTTTGGGTTAAAAAACAATCTTCCCTTTTCTAGGCTTAGGAAGAACCTTCCCTTTTACAGGCTCAAGGATAACCTTTCTTTTTACAGGCTCAATAAGAACCTACCCTTGGAATTTTTCTAGGCACTATACCAACCTTTACAACCACCTATAAGGAAATATCCAAATAGCGTCTAAGCCTCTCAAATAGGCAGCAAATACATAATTAGTGCTAAAGAAAACCTACTCTCAAAAGAGTAATGGAAACAAACTCACTCTACCCAAATACAAAACAACACCATAAAAGGTTTGCATAAAGAGTTACAAAGTTGTTCACACTTGTTCATAATATTTTCTAGCCTTTTTTCTAACCTGTGTAAACTTTAAAAATGCTTTTATGTAGCTAAGCTCCAAAACTAGCCATTGGAATAGTTGATGTTGTATCTAACAACTTTTCTTCAAAACTAACCATTAAAGTTGAGAAGAACAACTTTTCTTCAAAACATGTTGTTCTGCGTCAACACCCATTGAACTTATATTGATTATTTCCAATGCTTGTTCAATGTCTTTCAATACTTGTTGGCTTTAACTATAATGCTTATTAGAGAGAGAACAATGCCCATTTCTTATTTCTAGAAAGCTTTAACTTCGTGCTTTATTTTTCCCATATTTGTATAGTAGCTTTCCAAGTCCATTGAGCAATGTACAATACCCATTGGAAACTCTATCAATGCTTGTTGAGAAGGGCCAACACCCATTTCGGGTTTCAGAAGCTTTAGTTTAGGCTGGACACTTTTCTTATGCCTATTGCCAATATGCAATGCCTGTTGCTAGTCCAGATCAATGCCTATTGTGAAACTTCAATGCCTGTGGCGAGGTTCAGCACAGCTCAACCTGGAGCACTTTGTCAATGCATGTTGCAAATAGACAACACTTGTTGCAAGGTTTAGAAGACTTGCAAAAGAGCAACATCCAATCAACATCCACGACACAACCTTTAATGCCAGTTGAATGATCGAATGCCCATTAAGAGATGTTCTACACCCATTGAATTTGTTCTAGCCCTTTAATGTTTATTGGGACTTAGGTTCATAATAATCTTCCCTTTTAACGTTCGTCGAATCTGCTCAAAACATCAAACAAACACTAAGGTAAGACATTCAAACTTTTCATAATTTTTTTATCATTCAAAACACATCATTCAAAGTAACGAAGTGAATCCAATGCTTTGGGTTACATATTCTCTAAACATTCTTCCCTTAGCATTCACAATAATCTCTACCTTTTTGAATGATGATAAAACCAAGATGCTTTGATACAAAAAATATAAAACTTAAACACATAAAGGATACCAAATGTTGAAACTCAAACTACAAATAAGATACCAACCAATATATACCAACTAAAATCCATACAGGTTTTGATATCAATTCAACATAAAGTTTGATACAAATTATTGAAATATCCATATAAGGCTTGATACCAAGTTTGCAACTTAACAAGCCATATAAGATACCAATTGTTGTTCTACATAAGATACCAAATGTTAGATGTTAAACACATAAAAGATATAGAAGATACCAATTGTTGTTCTACATAAGATACCAAATGTTAGATGTTAAACACATAAAAGATACTAAGTGTTAGGCTATGCACATAAGTGATACTAAACAAAACAAACAAATCATCAAATAAAAGCATCCAAAACTTCCCCCCCCTTTTGTCATCATGTCAAAAAGACATATAAAAGTTTGTCTCGAAAAAAATGTTCTTCCCCTTATAAACATTCTCTTTCTAAAATTTAGATCATTTACCTCAAAGACAAAACAAACATGAAGGTTCCAAAAATAGAGAGAAAACGACAAAGGAAAACTCCCCCTATCTATATGCTTTCTTTTAACAAATCAGCCAAGATATTCAAACACAAATTTAGTTGACATAACTTGGGGTTACATGTTCTTTTTTTGTAAATAGAGGAAAGCAATAAGGGAAAGATAGTTGCTAGAATTCCAAATTGATACCACAAATGGTTTATAAAGCAAACTCCCCCTCAATAATAATATATTAAACAAAATAAAATGAAGGATAGAGATATATTACAGATAATGATACAAATTGTTGTGTTTTCCAATTGATGCCAAATGTTAGATTCTAAAAAAATACAAGTCTTTTTCAAAAACTTTAGCTCTTCTTCAAAATCTATAGCTCCAATCACCATTTAATTCTTCATTTTGAGTAGAGGGTGAAAAGCTTGCAAACCTACAAAATTAAACTTTCTTTATTACCCATTTCTTTTAGATCCATAGGGGTTAATAACATAAATATGCTCATCTCTAAATCTAGCATAACATAAGTATGCTTTATGGCTAAAATTTCCATAATAAAAGCATTGCCAAATGGATGCTTTCTTAAGCTTTTATAGAGAGCATAAGTTGCATCCTAAAGATCAGTGTATAAATTATAAAGGAACCCTTGCATTTTTGGCATGTTTAGTTCCATAAAAGAAGGCATGATTTGCCTTTGGCCTTTAAGAGTGAGGATGAGTGCAGCTATGATTATGTACATATGATTTAGATGAAGGTAAGGGAGGTTTAGCTTTGGCAATGGCACTCACAAATTTTGGCT
Organism: Omphalea diandra; assembly: GCA_949677035.1. NCBI lineage: Eukaryota > Viridiplantae > Streptophyta > Magnoliopsida > Malpighiales > Euphorbiaceae > Omphalea > Omphalea diandra. The sequence continues at coordinate 3,750 of CATIWR010599391.1, forward strand.
TAGAAGTGGAAGGATTAGAATGATTAAAGCCTAAGTCATGTCTATCTCTTAAAGTCTTTTGAGGGCCCAAAATAAGTTTAAGTTTCTCTTTTCCTTCTGTAAAAGAGGCAAGTGAATCTTTTAAAGTTGAGATCTCTTTATTGAGACTCTCATTTTAAGAAGATAACATTTCATAAAATTTCTTTTCTCAATTCAAAGCCTTATTTTCTTTTTATAATTGCTATAAACTTTTCTTTAGTTCCATCAATTCATTTTTTAAGATTTTTTCTTTCAAAACCATTATCAAGATCATTATTGGTGGATTATAGGGCCTCAATAAGATTTTTAATAGTGAACATGTATTCTAACTCTTGATCATCTAAATCATTATCAACAGAGTTAGGACATACCTATTTTGGAGAGCTCTCCTCCAATGCCATAAGGAAGAGATTTGTTCTTTCTCTTCTTCCCATCTTTGGCTCTTTTTCATCCTCACTTAGTTCTGATGCATTAGAGTCATCCCAAGTCGCTTATGATGCATTAGAGTCATCCCAAGTTGCTTTGTAGGCTTTTTTTTTTCTAGTCCTTCTTCTCAACTCTGGTTTTTGAGCAATCTGCTTTCATGTGGCCAAGCCTTCCACATCCATAACATTCAACCTGCTTAAGCTTGCCCTTGCACTTTTTCTTCAACATCCTTTTAAATTTATTTGTTAGGAAGGCTATCTGCTTTTCATCAAGTTTTTCATAATCATCTGAGCTAAGGCATTTAGAGGTAGCTTTCAGAGCTATTCTAATCTTCTTCTTATTAGTATCCTCAGATATGAGCGGAGCTTTTCTATTCAAGTTCATCTCATAGTCAATGAGATTTTCTTGCAGCTCATCAAGTGATATGGTTTTCAAGTCCTCTGAGTCCTTGAGAGAGGTGACCTTGCTAAGCCATTCCTTAGGTAGACACCTTAGAACTTTCTTTATAAGCTCCTCATTGGTGAATGTCTTCCCATAGGCCTTCATTTCTTTAACAATCTTAATGAATTGATCATAAATTCTTGAGATTGTTTCATCAGGCTTCATGAGGAAGATTTCATACTATGAAGGTCTCCATCTTATTTTTTTTTACCTAATTTGTTCCCTAATGTGTGATTTTTAAGGCATCCCAAATTTCCTTAGCAGTTGACTTCATGCTTACCTTGTTGTACTCATTTATGCTTAAGGCATAAAAGAGCATGTGGATGACCTTGTCATTGTTAGCAACTTGCCTTTTTTCTTTCTCAGATATGTCATCAATGTGCTTTTCCATTTGTGTCCCATTGGTAAGTGTTTTCATTCAAATATATGGACCTTTTTCCACAACTTAATGGATTCAAACCCAAGAAAGTAATACATTATGCTCTTCAAATACTGGTAGTCTATGCCATTAAATAAGGGAGGTCTTATCAATGATTATCTTTCTGGTTCATGCTCATTTTGAGATGCCATGATTGTGTCCTTCTTACACTTAAGCTTCAAAAGAGGTTAGGCTTTGATACCAATTGTTAGGCTAAGTGGAGATGTATACAAAGATTTTATAGTGGTTCGACAACTTGCCTATTCCACTTCTTAAGTTTTCACTTAGGCCTATTTATTCCTTTTCAGGCTTAGGAATGACCTTCCCTTTTCTAGGCTCAGGAAGAACCTTCCCTTTTATAAGCTCAATGCCAAACTTTACAACCCTGAGTAAGAAAATGTCCAAGCAGTGTCTAAGCCTCTCAAATAAGTAGCAAATACATAATTAGTGCTTAAGAAAACCTACTCTCAAAGAGTAACAAAAATAAGCTCATTCTGCCCAAATACAAAGCAACACCATAAAAGGTTTGCACAAAGAGTTACAAAGTTGTTCACACTTATTCACCATATTTTTTACCTTTTTTTTATAACCTATCTAAACTTTAAAAATGCTCCTTATATAGCTAAGCTCCAAAACTAGCCATTGGAATAGTAGATGTTGTGTTTGATAGCTTTTCTTCAAAACTAGCCATTAGATGTGACAACATCATTGTTCTTCATCAACACCCATTAAACTTATAATGGTTACTTCCAATGCCAGTTGGCTTTTACTACAATGCCTGTTGGAAAGAGAATAATGCCCGTTGCTCATTTCCATAAAGCTTTAACTTTGTGCTATATTTTTCCCATCTTTGCATAGTAGCTTTCCACGCCTATTGAACAATTCATAATGCCCGTTGGAAAGTCCTTCAACACCTATTAATTAGGGCCAATGCCCATTTCAGATTCTAAAATTTTTAGCTCAGGTTTGGACACTTTTCTTATGCCTATTGTGATTATGGAATGCCTGTTGCTAGTCCATATCAATGCTCATTGCAAAACCTTAACACAACTGGCGAGGTCCAACACAGCTCAACCTGAAGCACTTCTCTAGCGCCTATTGCAAATGGAAAACACCCGTTGTGAGGTCCAAAAGACTTATAAAAGAGCAACATCCAATTAACATCCATTGCACAACCTTTAATGCCAGTTGAATGATCTAACTCCCATTCGAAGATGTTCAATGTCCATTGAATTTGTTATGGCCCTTTAATGTTTGTCAGGACTTGGGTTCATAACAATCTCTCCTTTTAACTTTCGTCAAATCTGTTTAAAACATTAAACAAATACTAAAGTATAAAAGATTAGAACTTTTCTTAATTTTGTTATAGTTTTGTTATCAAAATGCATCATTCAAAGTAGAGAAGTAAGTCTAATTCCTTGGGTTACATGTTCTCCAAACATTCTTCTTTTAGCATTCATAACAAATATTCAGATGACTTAGGTGATTTAGTTCTTAGTCGCGATCTTGTTATCTTAAGCTTGATTTATATGCGTTCGAGATTCCAATTTCTTGAAATTTCTGAACTTATTCCTATCTTATTTTTTGTAAGAATAACACTTAACACCATCATTAGTACCTTTCAGCCTATGTTGTTAAGATAAAAAATATGGTTTGAACTTCTTAGTCTAACATAACCAAAATAAAATTTTGGACAACAAGTATTGATTATTTAGGAATATTCGTATGGGTCGAGCTACCCTTCATGAGTGAGCTAGTCTAGTTTAGATTAACTTATCTAATCAAGTCCTAGTTTATATTAACAAGGTTTGCCTTATTCATATTGGCTAAATAATTATCATATGTCATCCCATAATCTAAGTTCGTTTATGCCTCGAATTATGACATATTCAATTTGTCTAAATGATTGTGTATTAACTTATTATATTATATGTCAAACCAAAAATTACCAAGCAAAAAGGCTAAAGTGAAAGTTACACTTTGAATAGTTATTGAACCATCATGTTATGTGTCATGCATTCAATGAATTGTTTCTATGATATGCAATTATGACCTATGTTCTAATACTTCTTGCCATATGTTAAATAACTATTAACTTTACTTTTTGTATCACATTAGATAGTAATTGTGGCTTTCCCCTTTTCAAGGAAATCCTAACTGTCATATGCCTTTTTACTTTCTTACTTTTTTCGCCTTCTTTTTCTTTTTCTTCTTCTTCTTCTTCTTATTCTTCCTCTTTTTCTTTTCAACCTGTAAAATAGTAGGCTAGTGAAAGCATTTGAGAAAAGCATTCTAAATCTTACTACAGATTTTATTTGTTATCATAATTCTCTCATTTTCTTATTTAAAGTGCAAGCTTCATTATTTTCTTATCGCTTTTACTTATATTTTCTATAAATTCTTTATTGTTATTTCGCATATTCTAGGGATGCTTATTTGTATTAACAATATTAGATGTTGCCATATAAGAACTAGAAAAGCAAAACCTAGCTTTTGCTTCTGATGACTCTTTAGAAAGTGCAATAATAGATGAGATTAATATCCCCCTATCAAAATCATAGTGAAATAATCAAGGAAAAAAAGAAAGTATTATTCCAAAAATAGAGCAATGTGAGAAATTCAACCTTGAAGAGGAGGAAGGAACTGTGTTTGAAGTAGTAATTGAAGAAGATAAAGAAGAAGCACAAGGAATCAAACAAGAATTTGAAGATGAACCTTTATAAAATACCAAGCTAATAAGAGTCATGACTCCACCAAAGCCAATCAAAATAAAGAAGAGTAATTCTGAAATCTTAAAAGGAAATAGTGGGATGATGAAGCTAAATCTAGCTAAAATCTAAAAAACTATAGGATTCTTAAAGTGTATAAGTTAAAGATTGATGGGTTTACTTTATGAATTCTCAAGTGTTTTTATAGTATTCTTTTATTGGTTTTTAGTTACTTCTATATTTTGGTTACTTAGGTTAGCTTATTAGGAAGATATGTGAAAAAAATATGCTAAATTCAACTTCAATTGAGAGAGAGTTGCAAACTATATCATTTTAAGAGATGGTGTGAGTTGTGTTAGAATATTTTGGGCATGAAATCCTTTAGAATACTAGGTATATGTGTCTAGTTTATTATGAAAAAAAAAATCTTGTATCATTTGGATATAAGAATATGGAGAAATTGCAAAAAAATTGAAACATATTTAATTTCTAATAACCAATGAAGTATTACAATTTTTTGAGATAAATTAGAATAAAAATGATAGAAGTAGTAGTTTGATAGAACTATGAAGTTATAGAGCACATATTTAAGTTTTCATGTAAAAGAATAAAATCAATTGGAGTTTTGTACTATTAGATATTACTCTTACAAGTTCATATTAATGTATAAGACCCTGCTGGAAAATTGATTGCTCATGAATTTCTTACACCAGGTCATACATAACTTGTATGTAAGCCATGCGTAATAATAGCTCTCTTCCTCGTTTGATGCAAATTTCTTTCTCTTTCGAGTTTGTAACCTATTTTGGTATGTAATAACATTATATAATAAGGATTTTGGATCAATTTATGAGGTTTTATTAAGGGATTGGACCTAGAACCTTGAATAAGACATTAAAAAAAGGAGATTATAGGAGATTAAAGATTTTTAGGAAATTAGGAGCTATATTTGTTAATCTTTGTTGGAAAGTTGTTTGAAGAAGATACTTTACTCTTTCATTTCCGTTTTCTTTCAATTGATCATAGACATGGTTTCTTTTCCATTCTTTTGATTTTCAATCTTAACTATGTGTAACTAATTATTTATTCTAAGGATTGGGATATAACCTTTTAATTTTTTTATAATTATTAATTGAAATTCTAGTTTGATTCATATTAAAATATCTTGATTTAGTAATTATATGCTTTGATGTCTTGTTTGTCTTAGGATATAATACTTGCATGTTTTGGATATTTTTGTCCCTTGGTGCCTTAGAAAGAAGGGTTAAATAGGTTATGGCAAGTAAAAGTGATTAACGCTATATGCAGAAATAATGAGAATCGAGACAATCAATTTATAGAGGTTCGACACAATCCTACCTATGTCCTCTCCTCTAGTCTTCCACTAGAGTCTTTCACTATCTAGATAGCTTTTGGGTGATATCAATTACCTTTACACTAGTAGTTTTCGAGCACTACCAAACTATTACAAGTAAACTTCCGAGTGCTACTAAAACGATTTCCCAAAGTAGTTTACAAATACTACCTTAAACCTTTCACAAAAATGGTTTGGATCTTCTAAGATCTCTTAAACCAAAAACTTTCTCTAAAGAATTTATAACTTAAAGATGAGAAAGAATACTTTCACTTAGCAATAAACAATAAAGAATACACCCACAAGAATTGCTTGTCTTAGTGGAGAGTTTTGAGACAAGTCTTAAAGCTTGTTCTTCAACTCTGCTTGAAGATGACTTTTGTAAGCTTTTGACAAAGATCCTCCCTTAAAGCTAGATCTTCTTACTAATGGATTCATTGTGTGGCAATTTTTCTAACATAATGTTCCTTTCCTTAAGTTCTTCTTCTATTAAGGGTATAAGCTTTACATACTTGGCAATCTTGGTTATGTAATACCCTATCGTGAACTCATTCCCTTTATCCACTTGACCATCGATCCTTTGCATCAAGAATAGGGGTATGTTGATCCTTTGCTTGTTTTTCATGCGCCAGAGATAAAATAGGTCTATGATGGTGTAATTACCATTTGATTAAGCTCTATCATTGATATTCCAAGTTATGAACTGGTGAGCTATCCTCAAGGCTTGGCTTTTTATTTTGGATGCCTTGCTGTTATTGCTATTGTAGTTACTCTTTCCATCCGTGATTGACTCCCTAAATTGGTTCGCATCTACATTAAAGGTGGGAAGATGTTCTGTTATTGCAATAGTGATGGCATCAAAACATTTTGTCAATTCATTTGGCCTCAAGGTTTATTTCTTGCCTAAAAGTCTAAAGTTGATTGTCTCTTCTTGTGTGTATGCATGACAATCACATCCTATGACTTCGAAGGTGGTGAAAAACTTGATTGTAAGCTCTAGATAGAAGGGCTCTTTTATATGGAAAAAAAGTTCCCACTCTATCCCTGTCATTAACTCTTCTACCTGTTTTGTCAACCCATACCTCTGTAGATTAGTCCATTCAAAAAATTTTCCTCCCCCAAGATGTCTTTTGAAGATTTTGAGAGCCAATTGCTTCTTTTTCTCCATTTTGAGGTGAAATTTCTAAACAATAAGGTTTGCTCTATTTTTGTCTCCTTTCTTTTCTTTTTTGATTCTGGGATAGATTTGGCTTTCTTTAAGGATTACGGAGCTGAGGATGATTCGGATGATTTTTTTTTTTACTGTGCAAACATTGAGGCTAGTTTTTCCTCTATTTTTGAGCTTGAGCAGGAGGGTTATAAGTTTTTCTTAGCTAGTTGCTTATATCTCTTGGTTGATTCAACTTTGGATGCCATTTGGTTTAGTGTTTGATGAATGATGCAAGTGAAAAGCAAAGCAAATAACAACAAATACAAAGAGAGAGAGAGCCAAAGCATAATAAAAGAAAAACTAAAACAACTTTAAGTTTTAGGGGGTTTATATAAAAGTTTGAAGAGTTCCCTGTTTCTTTAAAAAAATATGACCGTTGGGAGTGTTTAACGACTGTTATGATTAAAACAATGATGGTTGGACATGACCTTTAGCTTGATCAAACAAGTGTTCTTCATTCAAATATGGTTGTTGCTCGCAACACTCATTGGGTGAAGAAGGATGATCGCTGGAATTTCAAAATGATTGTGGGGATGTACAGAAGATAAAATATGGAACTCCCCAATAACATAATAATACAATGGTCATTGGCAACCTTGCAACAATTATTAGCCATGTTGCAATGATTGTTAGCCATGTTTTCCAAAACAAGGCTAAGTTTAAAATGAATTTTCCAAATAAGTAAACATGTTGAAAACTATGTTGATGTAAATTATTAATCAAACTAAATGATATAATCATGAATTCAATTAATATAGGGACATTTGATCAGGATAATACAAAGTTAAAATCTTTAGATTATAGAGTCTAAAGTCTTTAATGGTAATCATTTCAAGCACAAGTCAAACAATATATCAATAAACAATTAAGCATGAATCATTAAAGGTGAAAGAGAAGAACCTGGTGGTGTTAACTCAATGTACTTATATTAATCATTCTAAGTTATCTTTTGATGAATTGCATACTTTCATCACAAAGAGATTTAGTAAAAATATCTACCAAATGTTTAGTGTCAATAAATTCTAATGTAATATTACCACAATTAACATGATCCCTGATCGAGTGATGTCTTATATTTTTTTTCTTACTCCTAGAATGTTGAATGATATTCCTAGATAAGTTTATGGCACTAGTGTTATCACATTTATTGGCCACTTGATTTACAATAACCTTTTAATTATGAAGTTATTGCTTCATCCATAAAATTAGAGCACAACAAAGACCTATTGCAACATACTCAGCTTCAACAATAGACAAAGCGACTGAATTTTGCTTTTACTACTCTAAGACACTAAACATTCACCAAGTAATTACCATATGCTTGAAGTGCTTTTCCTATCTAAGGTAAAACCAACAAAATCAGTATTTCAAAATGCTTTTAACTCAAATGAAGAACTCTTAGAATACCAAAGTCCTAAGTTGGAAGTACCAATAAGGTATTTAAGTATATGTTTTACAACATGCATATGAGATTCCTTGGGATTAGATTGATGTATAACACATAAACACACATTAAACATAATGTCTAGCCTAGATGCTATTAGATAAAGAAGACTGCCAATCATACCTCTATATAGCTTTTAATCCACATCCTTACCATGTTGATTTGTGTTTAGCTTGATGTTTGTGCTTATTGGAGTTTTACATGGTTTACTGTTCTCCACGCCAAACTTTTGATTAGCTCCCTTGTATATTTGGCTTGGTTGATGAAGATTCCCTCATTCCCTTGTTTGATTTGTAATTAAAGAAAGAACTTGAGTTCTCCTATACTCATCTCAAATTCACTTTTCATTACTTTGGGAAAATCTTCATATAGGCAAACATTAGTGGCACCAAAAATGATATCATTTATATATATATTTGTACAAGCAATAAGTCTCTATTCTTCTTTTTAGAGAAGAGTATTGTGTCTACCAACCCTTTGAAAAATCCTTTCTTTACAAGAAAATTGTTCAACCTATCATGCCAATTTCTTGAAGCTTGCTTCAAGCCATATAAGGCTTTGGTTAGCTTGGACACATGGTTAGGAAAACAATGACTTTAAAACTAGGGGGTTGTTCAACATATACTTCTTTATTAGTATAGCCATTAAGGAAAGCACTATTGACGTTCATTTTATATAATTTAAAATTCATATGAGATGCAAATCCAAATAAAATCCTAATGGCTTCCAACCTTGCTACTGGAGCAATTGTTTCATCAAAGTCAATTATCTTTTCTTGGTTATAGCCTTTGCCTACTAACTAAGCCTTATTCCAAACTATGGTTCCATGCTCATCAAGCTTATTCCTAAAGGCCCACTTGGTTCCAATAATGGAATGTTTTTGAGGTCTAAGAACTAAGGTATATACTTTGTTCTTTTCAAATTGATTGAGTTCATCTTGCATAACAAGTACCCAATGTTCATCTTTTATGATCTCGTCTATAGTCTTAGGCTTAATAACGAAAACAAAAGCAAGATTGGTGCATTTATTTCTAAATGATGATCTAGTAGTTACCCAACTTGAAGGATCACTAATGATGAGATCTCTTGGATGATCTTTCTTAAAGATCTAGTCCTTTTCAAATTGAGTTTGCTCTTCATTTAGAATGGGAAGAGGTTGATATAAAATTTCTTCACTTTTAATTTCTTTTTACTTATCCACATTCTTCCCTTTTTTTTCCAATATTTAGCTCACTTGTGGGACCTACAAGATCATTAATGTCTTCTTTTATTCTTGAAGAAATGGGTCAGATTCATCAAAAACAATTTACATGGACTCCTCAATAATAAGTGTTCTCTTGTTGAAGACTTTATACCCTTTGCTGGTAGTAGAGCATCTAAGGAAAATTCCTTCATCGGATTTGGAATCAAATTTCTTAAGGTTGTCTTTAGTGTTTAAAATAAAACTCTTATAACCAAAGACTCTAAAATTTGCAATCTTGGGCTTCCTATTGTTCCATAATTCATAGGGAGTTTTCTTTAACAAGGGCCTAACCAATACTTTATTTAAGACATAATAAAAAGTGTTTATAGCTTCAACCCAGAAATACTTGGGCAGATTGTACTCATTCAACATGGCCCTAACCATCTCTTGAAGAGTTTTATTTTTTCTTTCTACCATACCATTATGTTGTGGTGTTCTAGGAGTTGAGAAATTATGTAAGATACCATTCTCAGCACAAAAACTATGAAATTTAGCATTCTCAAACTCTCTTCTATTATCACTTCTAATTAAAGAGATTTTCAAATCCTTTTAGTTTTAAATTTTCTTAGAAAAGGTCTTAAATGCATCAAAACAAGGGTCCTTATGTCGGAGGAACAACACCCAAGTGAACTTAGAGTAGTCATCTACTATGACAAATGCATAATGCGTGCCTCTTAAGCTAGACACTCTAGAAGGTCTAAACAAATCCATTTGAAGCATGTGCAAGGGTCTAGTTGAACCTACCTTGTTCTTAGCTTTGAATGAAGATTTTACTTGTTTTTCTTTTTGACATGATTCACAAAGTCCCTCCTTTGTAAACTTGATTTCTGGTAGACCTTCAACCAAGTTTCTCCTTTTCAGCTTATTGAGGAGTTCCATACTAGAATGTCTTAGCCTTCTATGCTAGGTTTCACCTTCATTCACTATAAATACTAGACACTTAGCATCATGATTAGTGAGAGAATTTAAATCAATGACATAAATGTTATTAATTATCCTACCAATGAATAAAATTTTGTTGTCACTCATCCTCGACACATAGTAAGCTTGTGGTTCAAACATAACTCTGAGACCTTTTTCACACAACTGACTTACATTTAGTAGATTATATTTGAGTCCATCAACAAGCAATACTTTATCAAGAATGGGTAAATCAACATCCTTACCAACTTTACCTATGCCAATGATTTTTGGCTTTTCTATTGTCCCTAAAGGATACATTCCCAAGTCCTATAGTTTTCTCTAATTGGGTGAATAACTCCTTTTCTCCTATCATGTGCTTTGAACATCCATTATCTAGATACCACTCTTACTTTCCAACTTGGGATTTCAAGCACATCTGCAAAAATAAAGAGAATAAAGTCTTAGCTACCTAAATTTTCTTAGGTCCTAGAGGGTTAGTTTTAGCCATCTGCTCATTATGCTTCTTAGCAAGGCAATGATAGGCAATGTGGCCATAAATACCACAATAAAAGCATTCACAATTAAAGTGCATAAGTGTCATATTCCTACGTGAAGCATGGACATGGTGTTTATGAGATTTGTAACTCTTTTGAACTAATTGTCTAGGAGTGTTTCCTATGTGAGGTGCTCTCATGTAAGGTATATACCTATCTCTATGATTATGACAATTTTGGCATCTTTGAAGACCTTGCCTCTTAGGCTTGTAAGAATAATACATGTAGGCATAGTTGGCTCTAGAAAAAGCATGTCTTATTTGTGTGTGAATAGGCTGAGACTTTGCCTTTGTGCCATTGGTCTTGGCATTTCCCTTTTTGGGAACTTTTGGTATTTTCATTGGTTTAGGCATGCTAACTTTTTTAGCCTTGTCAAAGACTGTCTTGGAAGTAAAAGGAGCAGTGAAGGTAGTAGCATTGTATCCTAATCCATGTTCAATGGATGAGCTCCTTTGAATTTCAAGGATGGAGTTTAGTTTCTCCTTTCCTTTTGTGAATTTGCTGAGATTATCCTTGAGCTTAAAATTCTCAATAACTAGAGACTCAACCTCATTAGCTAGAGTTTATTAACTCTTAGCACAATCTTTTAGGGATTTATTCTCTTTCAGGGATTTATTCTCTTTCTTAAAAATGGAGGTACTAGACTTGAGAGTTTCAACTTTCATGGTCAGCTTGGTGATAATAGAATATATCTCATCTTTAGAATAAGAATCAAGAGGATTTACCTCATTCTCACCATCGATATCAATATCATTGTTGGAGGAATGCTCACTTGAGGACTCATCTAACCTCTCCTCAATTTTCATGAGATATAGATTGGCTAGCTCTTTTTGGTGTCCTCCTCATTATGTTCGGAGTCACTTGTGTCATCCTCAATAGCCCTGTACACTTCCTTATCTTTCTTGGAGGTGCATTACTTAGCAGAAGCTTTGTTCTTCTTTACCTTGGGATAATTTGACTTGATGTGCCTTTTCTCATTGCATTTATTATAAATGAGTTGACTTTTACTGCTTTTCTTATTGTAACTTCTTACCCTTTTGCTATTTAAGAGAAACCTTTTTACTTTGTTTGTTATAAGGGCAAGTTGCTCATCTTCACTACTATTTTCATCATTTCTTGAAGAAAATGTTAGCAAACAAGAAGAATAAGGGGGTTCAACGCATACCTCTTTGGCCTTTAGAGCCAAGTCTTTCTTTCTTACTCTAGAACTTTCAAATGTCTTCTCAAGAGTGATTTCATGAACCAAAATTTTTCCCATGAGTTCATCCAGAGATAGGCCTTCTAGCTTATTAGCCTCCTCTATGGCTGTCTTCTCAACTTCCCACTTATCCTTAGGAATAGTTTTTAGGATCTTTGCAACCATATCTTCATTGGAGTAGGGCTTCCCAAAAGTTTTGAGAGTGCCCACAATGTCAATAAACCTATTATACATCTTAGTAATGGATTCACTATGATGGTATATAAATGTTTCATACATGTAGGTGTGCATTTGTATCTTTTTCTTTTTAAATTCGCTAATGTTTTTATATTGCATCTACAAAGTGTCCTAGATTTCTTTGTTGATGTGCACATTTGCAACTTTGAATACTATGATTTATGGATAAAACAAAAAAGAATGTGCATGGCTCTTCTATTTTTCAAATTTGCCTTTTTTTCTTTCATTGTCCATTCACTCGTAGGCTTAGGAACAAAAACATCTCCAACCAATTTTGTTGGCTTCTCTTCCTTCTTCGGTAATGTGCCATAAATCTATGGTTTCACTATTTAGAAAATTTCCATATGGTTTTTTCAATACCCATAGTCATGTCTTTTGAAAAATGGTGGCTTGTGGATTGATTGTGATTCCTCATGACTTGCCATGATCTTCACTCTGACCACTTAAGCTTTGATAAAGAGAGATAAGCTCTGATACCAATTATTGTCCCTTAGTGCCTTAGAAGGAGGGTTGAATAGGGCAATGACAAGTAAAAGCGATTAAAGTTGTGTGCAAAAATAATGAGAAATTGAGACAATCAATTTATAGAGGTTCAACACAATCCTGCCTACGTCCTCTCCTCTAGTCTTCCACTAGAGCCTTTGACTGTTTAGATAGCTTCTAGGTGCTATCAATCACCTTTACACTAGTAGTTTCAGAGCACTACCAAGCCATTACAAGTAAACTTTTGGGTGCTATTAAAGCTATTTCCCAAAGTAGTTTATGGGTACTACCTTAAACCTTTCATAAAAATGGTTTGGATCTTCTAAGATCTCTTAAACCAAAAACTTTCTTTAAAGAATTTACAACTTAAAGATGAGAAAGAATACTCTCACTCAAGTAATAAATAATAAAGAATACACTCACAAGAATTGTTTGTCTTGGTGGAGAGTTTTGAGATATGTCTTAAAGCTTATTTTTCAACTTTGTTTGAAGATGACTTTTGCAAGCTTTTGACAAAGATCCTTCCTTGAAGCTAGATCTCTCTTGTTTTCACCCCTTTATTAAAGATTGTGTTCACAATAAAATATACTCTTTTTTTTTAGCATATTTCTCTTTTTTGACTTTTAAATTCTATTGTGGGAAAGTCATTTTATAAGTAAAGACATGGAACTAACTGTTAGAAAGAAGGTTGTCACTCTATGTCATAAAATAGTCACTCAACGCCTGTTGGATAGTGTCCACACCGTAAGAATACAACTCTAATAGTTGTTGTTTTGATTGAAATGCCCGTTTGAACTAGCTGCTAGAGAGAGGTTTGTCTAGACACTTCACTTTTGACTTTCTCAATTTTTAGGTCACCAACTCCTTTAACTATTAGAGCTTCTCAATGCTTATTGGAATTCAAATTCAACTCCAGTTGGGTTATGGACAATGCCCGTTGAAGTTTCTAGAAAGATGTGAACTTAATGCTCTATTTTTCAAGATTTTCTACAGTGTCTAAACTACTGTTGGCTTATTTTCAATGCCCATAGAAAAAGATCCCAGTGCCTATTGAATTTTTGAACATCTCCCATTGAAGGGTCTAAAAACTTTAGCCCTACGTAGATGTTTTTCCAATGTCCATTGGTATAAGTCTAATGTCCATGTTGAGACTTTGAGAGTTTTATTTATATCAAGTCACTTAGTCCAATGCCTATTGAGGTATTGATAAGCCACACCCGTTGCAAAAATGCAACACCAATTGAGAAGGTCAACTAGCGAAGCTCAAGTGTTTGAGTAATCCAATACTTGTTATGCCTTGAGAAAGCCATTGGTTAAGGGGTCCAGAACCTTTAGCTCATATTTAGGTATCACTTCAACGTATGTTGAGAACATTCAATGTTCATCGATGAAGTTCAATACCTGTTGAGATCTAGCAACACCCGTTGGCTTTGAATACTTAGAGTTTTTCCCAAAACTCTTCTTCTAAAAGCCTTTGTTCGAAAGATTGATGTACTTGTAAGATCTTACACACTAGCTTGAATAAGAATTAGCTTATAGATGTGTTTATAATCATCAAACAAGCTTGGTTTACCAAAACTCCTAAGCTAGGTCCAACAGATACTGTGTGAAGTACAAAAGTGAAAGCATAATACTAGTTCATAAATTGTTAAACCTAGAATTGTTATGACTTAGAGATAAGCATAGTCCATTAAGATCATAATAAGATTAGCTATCAAACTTAAAGAATTTCTATTAAACCTTTGATGACCATGAGAGCAAGCATAAATTTGATAAAAATATACCTAGTATCACTCATGATAGTCTATTAGATACCTTAGAACAATCAATCTTCAAAAGTTAACACAATCATAATCAAAATCAAGTCAATTACATAATTATAAGAGATTAATATGGTGAATCCCAATTCCTAGAAGTTCATATCATTGTAAGTTTTCCTTTGATTTAAATTGAATAAATAAAAATTGTACTATATTTTAATTCTCATTGATTTGATAGATAAAAATAAGGTTTAATAAATTTTAGCACTTGTAAACCTATCCATATGAGATCGACACTTCACTCATTATTACTTATCATGAACCATGTACTTGGAAATTTATCAAAGATCCTTAAGAGAATATGAAGGCTGAGACTAAACCAATTCATCCTCTATAAAGAAGATTAAAGTTTGGGATTCATCAAAACCATGTTTGAGGAGTGCTACTGGCAATATGATGTTATATTTTCTAATAGTACTCAACTTTTTTATGAACCATTTTATATTACATTCTTAACATTAAGTCTACATATATCACATTACTTTTAATAAAAGCACAATAAGATAATCCATTAATTTTTCTAATCATGGTCCAGTGACAATTCTCCTTAGCTTCCTGTCTTTAGGTCATTTTTTTTTTGCTTGTTCTTCTATTATTCATTTTGGTCATTGAATCACTCATAGCATTACTTCCCTATTAATACCTCTCTCTCTCTCTCTCTCTTACTTTTAGCTTTATTCATCCTAACTTTTGTTTAAGCTATCCTTTTGGATTTTCAGCTTAATGGATTTTTCTAACTTTTATTTATATTACGTTTTTAGGTTTTCAACCTAGTGAGCTTATTTTTTCTTTGCCCTACTTTTCCCTAAATCACACTTTCGAGTTTTCAACCTAGCAAGCTTTTTTGTCTTTTCCTTATCTCACATGAAGTACTTCTTTAGTCAATCTATGTCTATAGGTTTAAAGAACTCATCCCTGTCTATGTCTGATAGCTTCGTCACTCCATTTGAATATATTTGTTTGACCATATAAAGGCCTTTTTTGTGACTTGATTTTTCCTCTTGAATCAAGAGCTTATAGGTAGATTGCCTTCATGTCGCCTTCAGTACCAAATTACTTACTTTAATTATTCTAAGTTTAACCCTTTTATTATAAATATGCACCATCCTTTTCTAATACAACTATATGTGGCATAAGGCTTTTAATTTTTTTCTCATTAAGCAATGCTAAATAGTCATATCTACTTTGAGTCCATTGATGTTTTGGGATATTTGCTTCAAGTAGGACTTAGAAAGGTTTTACTTCAACTTTAATGGGCAAAATCACTTTTATGCCATAAACTAATGAATAAGATAAAATTCTAAAAGATGGCCATGTCATGTTATCGTATAGGGCAAAAGGGAGTTTCTTTAACCAGTCCTTATATGTCTCTATCATTTCAGCTTAGATGTTTTCAACGTTCTTATTGACTACTTTTGCTGCTCCATTTGCTTATGGTTTATAAGGTGAGGTCTTCTCATAAATCGCCCTATACTTTCTCAAAACTATTTTGGCCTCTACATAGAAGTATATACCATATCTTTCACTATGTTATGTGGCATACCATAATAATAAAATAAGACTATTTTCTATGAACCTCGCCATTTGCTTTACCCTTAGTTTTTCCTAAGTGGTTTAATTTTTACCCATTTCAATAAATAGTTTATTGCCACTAAAAGTACTTGTGGCTTTTGAAAGATGCTAATTTTATCTACTTGATGTCATTAATTCTTGGCTAAGGTGAAGTTAGGTTCTGCAATTCTATTTGTGGCAAGTAATTAAGATAGCCATAAATTTAACACTTACGGGAAGGTCTTCCTAACCTAATGCAATCTTATTCCATAGTGATACAAAAATACCCATGTCTTATGATCTTCTTGGTCAAAGTTACCCCACTCATATATGGACTGTAATTCCTTATGTGTACTTCTTTCATGACTCATCTAGCCTTTTCTTCTAATAGACATCTTATGTGAAATTTTGTTAGGCATCTTTTTATAGATCATGCCCTCATAAATAATGAACTACAGTACCAATCTCTTAATGGCATCTTTGTCCTTTCTTGTTACACTGTTTGAGTAGATTTTATTCTCGAAATACCTCTAGATGTCATAGTACCACAACCTTCCATCTTTTAACACTTGCATCACTCTCTCACCTATATAACCAAGCACTTTAGACTTAGTCATAAATAACAACTTTATTGGCATCTTCAATGGCCTATCTTAGATGGAAACCAAAGTAGTTAAGGCCAGCAGTGAACCCAAGAGTTTAACTTAGGGGGATGAACTTAAATACTTTCATTGTAGATTTAAAATTTTATTCTATATATTCATATCATATAATAAAACTATATAATAGATATGCTAAATATATTTATTTCTAAACATAAGTAAGATCAAAGTTTAAAATATCTAACCTTGAGAATAACATTGTTCATCGATACCTAAAATAACATTGTTCATCAATAATTTTAATTTAATACCTGGACAAAAATATAATCATATATTTGTACAATAGAATAACTTACACATCAATTACATCACAATCACTCATGGCATCAAATAGGCTTGTATATATAGCAAAAAAAGAAGAATTATTATTCTATTTCTACAACATCAACTTAATTTCATAACTCAAAATATAATACTAACTTATTGTATCGAATAGGCCACTAAATTAAAATAGAAAAATACGATTTCAAGTTAATAATTAAACAAAAATATAATCATATAACCATTTAATGAAGTCGTAAAATTTAATTCCTCTTTAATATCAAGACTAAACTATTGAGACTAAAATTTAATTAATTTCCAATCTTAAAAGAAAAATATAAAAGAGGAAAAAGATGTTATATCATGGGTAAATTTAGAAATATAAAATGAAAAGTAGAAATTTGAAATAAAAAAAGAAAATTTTGAGAAAAAACTAAAAAGAAAAAGAATTAAAATAATTCATATTCAACTGCTCTTAATCTTTTCTATTTTTTTTTTCTAAAAAGTTGATATGAATCCTTTGTATTTTTTGTTTTCCTTTTGGTTTGGCTGCTCTCACATCTATGTTTGATTTGTTTAGGTACTAATAAAAAGTAAGAGTTTAAAATAGACTTTTTGTTTCTTTTAAGAAACGAAGCTTCCTTAAGAAGTTTACAAATTTAATGAATAATGAAAAAATATTGAAAAGGCTACAAATTATGTGCTCATCCAAGACAAAGAAATGTACTTATTTGAAAATTTAAAGAAAGGTGGGGCTAAAATATTAAAGAAAGATGGGGCTGAATTAATGAATTAAAAAATTTTAAAACCTATATATGCATATATTTTTTGTCGGAGGGGCTTGGGCCCCTTAGATGCCCCCCTTTTAAGTTCATTAATGGCTAAGGCATTCCCCATCATGTTTTTCCATTAATGGCATGTGATAAAATATGGATCTTTGGAAGATATGAGTCAACCCCTTTGCATATTCCAAGTATAGTCTAAGTTGTTCATCCTTCAATTCCTATTCATCGTTACCTTAGGAGATTATCAACATAAAGTCCTTAAATACTTATAATTCTTTAACTACAATTATATCTAATTATTAGTACCCAAAGGTTATCCCTCATATTCTGCCATATTATTTTTCACCCTAAACTCAAGCTTATTAGCTATTAGAAGCATTTCCCCATAGACGATAAGACTTACGACAAAGAATACATCACCAAAATACATCTTCCATCATTGGGTCACAATTGTCCCTAAGTTATCATTAAGAACCTTTGGTAGTTCTTAATCTTCTTCTGTTATAAGCTATTATGCTAAGTATTCTAAGATCAATCTTTCCTAATTATATTCGGTGTTATGTATTTGATGTCAAACTCTATAAGAGGAATCAACCATTTTGCTAACTTACCTACTAAGAATGGTGTTTTATAGAAATACTTAACTAGGTTTAGCTTTGACTAACCTCCACTAAGTAGGATTAGAACTAATACAATAATTTTTATATCCTAAACCATAACTAGACATGTATTCTCAATATGATTATATTTCTTTTCATTAGCCAAAAGCTTTTTACTAAGGTAGTAAACTGCATGCTGATTCCCTGAGTTGTCTTCTTATACTAACATTGTCTCGATGGATTTATCTTCCACTATCAAGTATAAAATCAAGAGGGGTTGTTTAATGGCTTTAGCTTGTGGTTTAAACAAGTATTGCTTGATTTTCAAAGGCTTTCTATGATTATTTATTTCACACCATAGGCTAGTCCTTTTTCAAAAGCTTCAAGTTAGGATCATAGATTGGAGTTAACCTTATGATAAATTGACTGATGTACTGAATATATCCTAGGAATATGTGACTCTTTTTATCTTTAGTGTTGGCATCTTTTGGATAGCTTTAACCCTGTCTTGGTCACTTTGATGCCTTTCTCACTTACCATATGTTCTAAAGTTTACTAGAGTTAACTCTAAACAAACATTTCTTTAGATTTAACTTGAGGTTATGCTTGTCCATCCTTTGTAGAAAATTTTTGAAAGCCTCAAGGTGACCTTTACGGGTGTCATACTTCACCATCATAGACCTCTATCTCTTTATGTATCAAGTCATGGAATTGTGCAGTCACCATCCTTTGGTATGTAGTCCCCAATAATTTTTTTTTGTCCTAAATGGCATTACCTAGTAATAATAAGTTTCCCAACAATGATAAAGGTTGTTTTAACCTTATATAGTATAGCTGCTAGAATTTGTTTGTATCATGAGAAACTATCCATGAATGAATACATGATGTATGCTATAGATTTATCGACTAACACACAGATGTAAGGCATTATTCAAGTCCCAGAAATCAATGCACACTTCCATTCTTTTTAGGTGTTAGCACCACATTGGATAACCATTTCTAATAATCCACCGCTTTTACTTATCCCTTAACTATTTGGCCATTTCATCTTTAAACACTTGTGCCCACTCTATCCTTAGTTGCCTCAATTTATACTTTATTGATTTCATGTGTGAGTAGGTAGGTATGGTGTACTCAACAATCCAATGTCGACTTTAGGCTTGTCCTCATATGTCTTCGTGAATACCATTTGGTAATTCCTTAGTACTTGGTCAAATATTTTTCTCTATTATGATTTGATATTTCTTGTGATTAATAAAATTTTTAGATTTTTTTGCAGTTATGTATAGCAAGTTAGTCAATCCTTGATTCTAATTGCTTAAATTTCTTCATGGCTTGCTTATTGTAGTCATTTATTGAGGTATGAACTATTCAAAAAGGACTTCAAGGTTAGGCTTAGGTGTTGTAGGTGGTGGTAGTTGTATAGGTTGTCTCATTGGGAAACTTGATGGGTTTTTATTGGTAGGTTTGAATGAAGGGTTAAGTTATGTAGAGGTGTTTGACTAAGTGAAACTAGGATGTTTCCTCCATTATTGGTGAAAGGTATATGGCATAGGTCCATTCTATTGGTTGTAACCCTTTTGAAGAAAGTTAACTTGCTTTTCGAAAAGTGGCTTTGCAATCATGGTATAAATAAGGTTCGCCACACAATTTACATGAGACATTTGTACTCTCCATTTCATTAATTTGTAACTTAGTGATCAACTTGGTCAAGGCATCCACTTTTGCGGTCAACATGTGGATACTATCCAACTCAATCACTCCCCTTACTTTAGCCATTATTGTTTCTTCCCCTACATATCCTTGCGAGGCAAGTTCTTCTAGTAATGATACCACTTTAACTGTTGTCATTGTCATCTATTTCCCACTAGCACCTACATTCATAATGCTCCTATCTTCATCAGTTAATCTATTATAGAAAATTTAGGGAATCATCCATCCTAACAAACCATGATGAGGACATTATCTTTAAAGCTCCTTGAATCTTTCCTATGCAACATAAAGTGTCTCACCCTTAGCTTGTTTTAATGTAGAGATCTCATTGTAAAGTTTTTTTTTTTTTTATCTTTTGGTGGAAAATACTTATGAAGGAATGTTTGCTTCAATTGGTCTTATATAGTGATAGAGTTTTAGGGTAGACTGGCAAGCCATAATTGTGCTTTTTCTTTCATTGAGAATGGAAATAGTCATAATCTTACTGCATCATTCGATACGCCTTTTATCTTAAAGGTTGCACAAATGTTGAGGAAAGTGAGAGTATGAGCATATAGATCTTGTCCCATTAATATTGCAAATTGATTGTTTTACACTATTTGTATCACACTTGGCTTAATTTCAAAGTTATTGTTGGCAATGGTAGGAGCAAAAATTCCTCTGAAATTCTCTGTTATATTAGGCACAGTGAAATCGCCTAATGTTCTTCTTTCTTGTACCATTTCTTGTTGATTCAATTATTATTCTTCTTGTTCAATAAGTAATCTTTTTTTCCCTATGCAAATAATGAAGAGTTCGTTCAATTTCCATGTTTATAGGAACAATACTTTCAAAATTTTGACAATGATGCATAAAATCAATCAAACTACAAAAATATAAACAAAGAAAATAATAAAACTAAAATTCCTAAGTCAACCTTTCGTTAATCTAATCTAATAATAATTCAAATTAAACTTTGGCTTCCCTGATAATGGTGCTAAAATCCTGTTATGGGTTTTCTAGTAATATACATATATATATACACACACTAGACAACACATATTCAAATGAAACAACCAACAATCATGAAATGTTACAAAATGAATTGATTGGAGGATCAACCTAATGTATTTAAGTGCTTATTTATAAGTCAACCAAAGATGTCTATGAATTGAACTATATTGACTCTCACTTTTTGTATAATTTGTAAATGAAGAAATTATGCTCCATGCCAATCCTTTAAACCCTTTAAAAATACCTTAGTCGCAGTCTTAGATGGGCCAAAATGTCCTTCATATTCTTAAGTATGACAATAAAGTAGAATATGTCTCATCTCCTTTTCTAATGCACACCTTCTTAGAATCCCATCGACACATTCAGTAAACAAATAATGTTCTTCCTATAAATAAAATTTAGCATCATGCAAAAACCTTTTCTTTTTATAAGAATTAAAATCATAGGGAATAATGTCGCTTACCAAATAGTTAACAAAATTTATATACCATAAAGTTTATGAGAGCTTTTAAAAGGAGGAGTTGCTCATTTGGGAAAGTCTCATTAATGAGAATATTAACCTCTTCATCTTATATATGTTATAGGCGAAAGAGATGCTTAGTAACCAAATTCTCTGCACCCTTTTTGTCCTTAATCTCTAGGTCAAACATTTGGAGTAATAGAATCTATCTTATGTACCTCAGTTTTACATCCTTTTTAGTGAGCAAATATCAAACAATTGCATGGCTAGTATAAATAATTATATTATAATCAAGCAAATAAGATTAAAGTTTTTTAAAAGCAAACATAATAGCCAAATGTTCTTTTTCTATAGTGGCATAATTAAGTTAGGCATCATTGAGCGTCTAACTTGCATATTAAATAAAATGAAGTTTCTTATTTTTCCTTTGGCTCAAAATAACTCCAACAACATAGTCACTTGCATCGCACATTAACTTAAATGGCAAGGACCATCTAGTTTTGTCATGATTGGTGTGGAAGTGAGATCCTTTTTCAACTTGTGAAAAACATCTAAACAGTCATTAGTAAAGACAAAAGGAACATCTTTAGCTACAAGATCACAAAGGGCTTTAATGATTTTAGAGAAAATTTTTGATGAACGGTGATAAAACCTCGTATGGCCTAGAAAACTCCTTATGCCCTTCATGAATGTTAGAGAAGGAAGTTTTTCTATGACCTCCATTTTTGCCCGATCTACTTTAATGCCCTCAAATGAGATTTTATGCCTAAGTATGATACCATCATGCACCATAAAATGACAATTTTCCTAATTAGCATAAGATTGGTTTCTTTAAATCTTCTAAGACCCTATCAAGGTAGCTAAACAAGCATTAAAAGAATCACTAAAAATAGAGAAATGATCCGTGAATATTTATAACGTTCTTTCCACCATTTCAAAAAATATGGCCTCATGCATCTTTGGAAAGTGGTTGGTGCATTGTATAGCCTAAAAGGTGTATGCCTACAAGCAAGGTACCATATGGGTAAATGAATGTTGTCTTTTCTTGATCTTTGAGTGCTATTTGAATTTAGTAGTAACCCGAGTACCCATCCAGTGAGCAATAGTATATTTGCCTTATGAGTCTTTCCAACATTTGGTTAATAAAAAGTAAAGGAAAATTATCCTTATGGTTATTGAATTTAAGTTCCGATAGTCAATGCACACTCTCTACTCCATCATTGTCCTAGTAGAGATAAGTTTATTATTATTATGGGTCACAACCATCATCCCCCCTTTCATATGAACTACTTGAATCGGACTAACCCACAAGCCACACAAGATAGGGTAGATGATCCCCACATCTAACAATTTCACCACTTCTTTCCTAGCTACCTCTTCATATTAAAGGGGTTATGCCTCATTTAATGTTCTATAGTGGGTTTGTGATTGTCCTCTATTAAAATTTTATGCATTGAAAGTGTAGGACTAATCCCCTAATGTTTGTGATAGTCTTTCCTAAGGCTTTAAATCTATTTCCTCTAACTTATTTTTCTTTGATAGCATTCCCTTAATAAATTTTGCATTCCCCTTAATAGTTTGGTTACTGATGGATTCTATTATTTCTCTTCATCTTATTAAGGGAATACCTAAGGTAAGGCAAATTATTTCTCTCAAAGAGGTAAGTTATTTCTCATCATGAATAGGCAAGTTATTTCTCTTCTCTCACCTTAGCTTATATCCTTAATCCCCTTAATAGTTTTTCCTCTTGTGTGTGGTTGAGCTCATTGAAGATAATAACCAGTAGGGTTTTTTCATTCCTAAGAATGCATACCTAAGGTGAGGGGGTAAAGGTTTAAGTTTAAGTTGAGGAGGCTTAAGAATGAAAGGTGGGGTTACCTCAAGGTATTTCTTATAGTCTAAAGGCTCATCAAGAAAAGAAGAGAAAAAAGCATCACATACCTCAAGAGTTGGGGTACTTACCTCATTGGAATTTTCCTCTTTCTCTTCCTTTGCTCTTATCATGGCCACTCTTTTAAATTTTGGAGTTTCTTCATTTTCTTGAAAGATTTCTTTAGTGCACTCTTTAATGATATCAATCCTCAAACATTGTTCATCCTTCATACGCTTTTTGATAACCTTATACATGTTGAAAGCCATATCCTTATCTCCTACTCACAAGGTAAGCATTCCTTCTCTAATGTCAACTAAAGCACCACCAGTCTCAAGGAATGGTAGTCTTAAGAGCAAAGGAATATGTCTATCCACTTCCATATCAAGAACTATAAAATCCACTAAAATTATGAACTTCTCCACTTTGATGAGCACGTCCTCCACTATCCCTTTTGGATAAATGATTAAGTGGTTTGCTAGTTAGAGGGAAATCTTAGTAGGCTTCATCTCGTTAATATGTAATATCTCAAAAACAAACAAAGGCATTAGATTTATGCTAGAGCCTAGATCATAAAAAGCTTTTTCAAAAGAAACATGACTAATATCATAATGTATAGTGAAACTCCCTTGATCTCTTTTTTTTGGAGGCAAGTTGTTAAGAAGGATGGCATTACACTCTTCAGTCAAAGTGACTCTTTTACATTCCTTTAACTTATTTTTCTTTGATAGCATTCCCTTAATAAATTTTGCATACTTTGGCATTTGGGCAAGCACCTTCACAAATGGTATGTTGATTTTGATCTTTTTTAGCATATCTATGAATTTTGCAAATTGTTTATCCATCGAGTTTTGTTTAAGTCTTGAAGGAAAAGGAATAAGAGGGACATATGGTTTGACTTTTTCCTTAGATTTATCTTCCTTGATGGGTTTTTCTTATTTATTTACCATGCCCTCTTCTTTTGCCTCTTCCTCTTTCTTTTATTAAAGTTCCTTACCACTCTTTAAGGTGATGGCTTTTACTTGGTCTTTTAGGTTGGTTTCAAAATTGCTAAGTGAGATGCCTTGGGATTTAAAACTAAAGGCATTGGCCATTTATCCTAATTAGATCTCAAGGTTATGGATAAAAGAAAAGTGATTTTTGTTCGCTTTATCTATTTTGGCCTCAAGTCTTCTCATATTCTATTCATGATGATCAAATTTAGCATTGGCTTTGGTTATGAACCTTTCCAAGATACTTTCTAAGTTTGGTTTCTTTTTTTGAGGTTAGTAGTTTGGTGGTGAGGATTGAAAACCAAGTGGTGGTCCCTAGTTTTTGGAGTTAAGGGTATTATTGTTGGTCCAAGAGAAATTGGGGTGATTTTGCTAACTTGGTTGTATGCGTTAGAACATGGGTTGTTGGGTTAACAATTGAAGTTTCCTATGTAATTTCCTTGCTTTTGGGTGAAAGGATTCCCTACATAACCTGCAAGAAAGGAAAAGAGAACATTACAATTATAAGCACTCAATTACTTGGACGAAGTGGATACCTAAGCTTGTAAGGTTTGGAAAGCATCCATGTTGTAAGCCTTTGCTACTTTCTTTCTCAAAGTCCTCTCATAAGCTTGGTAGTTATTATTTGCCATTGTTTCAATAAACTTATAGGTTGCATCCATTATTTTATCTAATAATGATCACTTAACTATTGCATCTATAGTGATTTTGATTTGCCTAAAAAGTCCATTGTAGAAAGTATGCACTATTGTTCACTTTAGAATTTGATGGTTAGAGCACCTTAGCAAAAGTTCCTTAAACTGTATCCAAGCTTCATTAAAACTTTCCCCATCCAATTAGCTAAAAGTAGTGATTTTGTTTCTTAGTCTAGCCATCTTTGATGGAAGAAAATATTTAGCCATGAAAGCTTGAGAGAGTTGGTCCCAAGTGGTGATACTTTCGATCTTTAAAGAATTAATCCACGCCTAGCCTTATCTTAAGAGTGAATGTGAAAAGGCATAGTCTTACTGCATCTACAAATATCTTATTTTGCCTGAATGTGTCATAAATCACCTAGAAATTAGCTATAGAAACATTAAGATCTTTGTGAGAGAGACTAGGTAATTAGAAAGTGTTGGTAAGCATTTGAATGAATGTCAGCTTGATCTTAAAAGTGGTAGCATTAATGGTTGGCCAAGGGTCTGTCTCATTGATTTGCCATCTCTTGATTTTGTTGTTGCTTTCACCTTATTTAGTTTAGTTCGATTTTTGAATTAGAAGGAAGCAAATCTTCTTAATTTTCTTGACATACATAAGCATGTTAAGCTAAAGGTTCCTTAACTCAAAAGCTAGGCATCAAGTAATTGCCTCATAAAGTAAGACTTTATGGATAAAAATGGTTTGTTAAGGTTCCTCAACTCAATAACAAAATAAAGAAATTGTTGAAGGTTTCGTTATATGAAAAACATATCTTGATTGTCGAATGACAAAATTAAGATGATCAATGGCCATCAAATCAAACATGAAGCACTCAATAATTTTTACCATAAATAATGGAAGAAACCAAAAAGACTTAGATTAAGAAAACCCAATATAAGTCATACAAAATCCATTTACAACCCTAGCCAAAAAGAGTTTAGTTAATAATCAGATAAATAAAAGAAAAGAAAATTATCAAAACAGCCCAAAGAGTAATCATGAACTTTTTCTTGATTTCTTTGATTGAGTGCACCTTTTCTCTCTCTAATTTATTGATGAAAATCTTTTCTAGCTATATTCTCTTCCTTAGGTTATCCCTCATGCACTAATTATTGCTTATTTTCTCCCTAGAATAATGCTCAACGATCCTTAAAAAGGAAGGGAATCCATGGAATAAGAAATTTGTGATTCTATCTTTAATGTGGCGTGCAGCAACCTGACATGGTCGTGCATCTCGATGATTGACCCCTTCTTTTCTAGCCTTCTAAGATGCATGGGCATGCTTCGAGACCATGTGTTTTGGTTTTCCTCTACCTCTCTTAAGTAACTAAGGTGCACGACCATGCTTAAAAGTTGTGCCCTTTTCCTTTATCACCTTAATCTTCATTATCCTTCTCTTTAGCCCAAAAACACCAATAATCTTACATTAGGTCTATAGATAGGAAAAAATAAATGGTAATGTATGAATTTTAAAGGAATTTAACTGTAAAAAATATGATGAATATAATACCAAACAATGCAAATACTAGGTTAGCTCAAAATATTAAAGACTAAACATAAAACAATTACCTTTTAATTTTGAAAGTTTTTACTTTATTGTTTGTCGATTGATTTGTTGTCATGATTTACTTGCTTATGTTGACTTTTAGAAACTTGCATGGGAAATTATCGAAATTAATTGATAGACCACACGTAGGGGATTAAAACACATACTTGTAGCCTCTAAAATATTTGTACCCTCAAATAATTTGTTTGTTATTATAGTTTATTATTTTGCAAGTCTTTTTTTAGTCTGAAATTAGATTGGGTGATCGTCATGAATCTTACATATGTAATTGCTAAAATAGAACTAAGGTTTTGTGAAATTTTAAGGAGAATTAGTTTTCATAATTCTCTATGAAAATTTCACAAATTGCATATTTTTGTTATTTTTGTTCACGAAATTGCATATTTTTCGTACTTGATATAATTAGTTGAATTCATGTTATTCTTTACATTAACTGACTCAAATAATCATTATTTTTCAATTTACTTATTCGCTTATGAATTTTCTCATCATTTGATCTTCTTCTTATTTGTTTCCCTTTCTCTCTGGTTGAATGGGAATCAAACATTAGTTTTCTAACTTCTTGCAGGGTGATATCTCCTTCAATAAGGGAGGTGGTGTGGTCAGCTCAGTTGGGTTGTGGTCTAAGATGTTGCATCCTTACGCAATTGCTCGTTTAGAGAAGATTGGTTTGATGTCATTTCTCAGGACACTATCAGGCAAGCCTCCATATGGTGATACAATTATAACATAGGCACTAGTAGAGCAATGAAGGGACACCATCCACATATTCCTTTTACCATTGATTAAGGAGGTGACGACTACACTTTGGGACCTCATATACTTGACTAGGATTAGCTTCTCTAGGATCTTTTTTCCCACTGACTTGGACATGCACAATCTTGTACTCCAGCGTGACCATGTCTACTACCTTCTTGGTTATGTTCCTGGGATAAAGAGGAGTCTGACATTTAAGTCGTTTAGCTTGAAGATGTCTACTGCCATTACCATGAATGACAACTCACCTGAGGTGGTTGACTGCGTGGCCTACTACTTCTTATTATATGACTTGTTTGAAACGCTATTTGTGAACCCCTCAAATGTGATCGAGATCTGCTTGTTGCTCGTGATGGAGGAAACTGGACTTATACACCACTTTTACTGGAGGTCTGCAGTGTTGGCTCACTTGTATTGCTTCTTAGACTGATGCAATAGGGGGTGTCATACATGGAAGGCATTTGGTGCTTGTAAATTATAAGTAACTTATTGAATTCTCTTATTTTGTTTATTCTTATTTGTCTTTGCCATTCGATGACTTATTGTTGCATTCCTTGATAGGCTTAAGATATGAAGTTGGGGTTGTTCGAGGGCAGTAATCCTCTACAAGATATGAAGGACTACTACCTCAAGTTTGTTAGGTAGAGCTCTAGTCACCACCAGGAGTCATCGCTTGAGGTCAGGTGTAATTGCTTGAACATTGACCTTGGACTAGGATTATTATTTTTCAGCAAAAAAAAAAAAAAAACTAATTATTAGTTCCTTATATTATTTATCAATTTTAGACATATACTTACAGTGATGAATTATGGTTTTTGGTTTCTTTTACATATTTGCTTGGGTTAGAAGGCGCTTCCTTATACATGGTTGCTTGAGATGGCAACAATGAAGGACCATTACAATAAATAGTATATGTTGGTTGGTCCATCCATTCGAGAGTAGTACCTTAAAAAGTGGGTTATCCTATGGTGTAAGGGTCTGGATCCTTCATTTATACCTTAGCATCCTCCCTCAAACATGTTCTAGGCCATAGACAGGAAGGGCAGTGAGCTTGAGCAAGCTCTGATGTTCATACCCTATGACCAGCTAGTCACAAAAGGCATTTCTTATCTCTAGTTATGTAGGTTACTTCCTTTTTGTATCATGTTTATGGCTTTAGTGTGTTTTTCAATGCTATTACTTAGGGATGAGACTGTTTGGTATTATGGCTTAAGAATTAGAAAATTTATGGTAAAAGTTCTTATTAAAAAAAAAGGATGAAGAAGTGGACTTAGAGAATGTGGTGGGATCAGATGACAAAGTTAAAAATTCATTTAATTAGTCATGTGTTATCAAGTAAACCTTTTAACCAGATATCCATGCAAAATTCGTTTTCCGAGGCATGGTGATTGACCTTGGATTTCCATTTGGAGGAATTTGGTGAGGGACTTTTTATCTGCGTTTTCCCATCTAAAAAAGATAAAAATAGGATCTTTAATGAGGGCCCATGGCATTATAATAGATAACTTATCTTTTTCAAAGAACTATAAAGGGATGAACAACCATCGAGGGTAGTGCTTTTAGCATTGTCTAATTTGGGTAAGGATTTGTAATTTGCTTGTAAATCATAGATGTTGGACCAGGTTGGTCAAACCTATGTTAAAAATCTCTTTTAATATTAACAATATAGATTGAAAGGCACTAATCATCTTCTTTAAGTGTTGTGATGACAAAAATAAAGTTAGAATATCATTATAATTTGAATAAAGAAGAAATTCCAATTGGCTCCTGAGTCGTAACCGCTACGTCATGAGTAGCGACTGTGATAATGCTCATTTTAGACACAAAATGATCCAGAAGGATTCGTGGTCAGCATCGCGGTGACAATCTCGACTGCGATACTCAAATCTTCAAGAGTGAACTCTTGAGCACTAATCAACGAATGCCATGTGTTGAGAAGCCATTTGAAAGTTCAAGTATCTGCGACAACTATGTAGAGGCTACAAACCCCTTCAACTCAAACCAAAGATTACACAAGCTAAGTCATGATCCAATGTCACGACCACTTCTCTAACACAGTTGAGGTTATGACTGAAATTACCAATTCACGGTTGTGATAGTTGAGATATAACGAAAGACATTAACAAATAGTTTTGTGAAGAACCAATGCGATAGTGCCACGTGTACTAGCCATTGGACACAAATTGCTAATCCCAACCTCAATTAAGCAAAATTCAAAGAGAAATCTGTGTTGTAATCGTGAACCCTTTATCTCGACCACAACATTTGTCTGATAAGCATTTAATGCAGGATTTTGATTCTAACTTTTAAGATATGGAGCTAATATTACCTCTAACGTCTCTTTGGTGTGAATAACTTATAAGTACTCCACCAAATGGAAATAAATAAAAGAGAATTGCATTTACTAAAGTCAAACTCTTGCAAATGTTTTTTCTCAACGTTATTTCTCTTAATTACTCTCTTTGTTATTGAGCTGTAAGAAGTTTGGTGTAAGCTTTAAACACCCTTTGGGAGTGAGTTTGAGAGTAAGCCAATAGAAAACTCTTATTTGGGTTAAGCGTTAGCCTTAGAAAATACTTGTAAGGTTGTGTGTGAGCCTTCATAAAATACAAGTTATAAAGTTAGGTGTGAACCTTAAAACACCATTTGATATTAGTGGAACATCTAATTGGAAGAATTGAGAACTGAATGGAGGGTTGATTAATACCCGAACCACTATAAATCTTTATGTGTTATATTCTTCTTCTCATATTTGCTTAACTAGCCTTCCCTCTAAAATTTAAATTCCCACCAATTTAATCCCCCTTCTTAGTGCACAAGGTCCAACAAGTGGTATTAGAGCAAAACCTCAAATAATGCCTTAATTGTGTAAGAAAAGATCATTGTACAATAAGGAATCCACACTCACATCAAACCTTATTTTGATGGATCGACTACACTCATTAGAAGTATAAAATGAAGATATATCTAGATAAAGATATGGGGGATCTATAGGACATTGTAGCAATGGAATGGAAAACTCTAACAAAAGTGGTAGATGATATTGAAGAGCTAATTCTAGGAGAAGAAATGGTGGAAGCACATAGAAAGTCAAATGATAATAACAAAAGGACAATAACCATTTTCCTTAGCTCTCTATCAAGAGAGGAGATTGGTAGAGTCCAACATTGCTTAACCATCTATAGGATATAGAAGGTCTTGGAGAACTACCATGAGGGCACTACACTTGTAAAATCAAGTAGATTGGAGATGTATATAACAGAATGGGAACTCTTCATGATGAAGGAAAATGAAAGCATCACTAACATGACAAATCGACTTCTCTCCATTATCACAAACATGAAGAAGTTTGGAACAAACCATGAAATAAACACTAAAATTCTCAAATCTCTTCCTCTTAAGAAGTTTAGTGTTAGAGTTTGTAGCATACAAGAATCCAATCTAGAGATTGGAAAAGTGCAAATGGATGTCCTTATTGGTAAGCTACTTACTTATAAGCTAGCATTACAAAGAGACAAAATTGATGAAGTAGAAAATAAGACTCTCGCTCCTAAGTCTTCAAGCAAAAATAAGGAGGTTGAAGTTGCCTTTAGCGATAGTGATGAGAGTGAGAAGGAAGAAGAGGAGCTAGTAATGCTATCAAAGATGACCAAAAAACTAATAAAGAGAAGAAAAGTTATGAGGAACTTCAAAAGAACATCTCCCAATTTCAAATATAAGAAGAATGAAGTGACTTACTATGAATGTGGAAAACAAGATCATATTAAATTCGAATGTCCTAAGCTTAAGAAAAAGAAAAAGTTAAACAAGGAGAAAAAAAGAGCTTCAAAGCCACATGGGCTGATAGCTCAGGTAAGGAAGAAGAAGATGAAGAAGTTGTCAACCTATGCCTCATGGCTCAATATGGCTCCTCCAATGAGGTAAGTACTTTTTCAGACTCTTGTCATGATTTTGATAAGCTAGATGATGTGAATGATGAGCATCTTAAAGCTCTAACCTTGAGATGCGATAAATATAAGTCTCAAATGAAAACTTACAAAAAAAAGATGTTTAAATCTTGAAGATGAATTTAAGGATTTAAATGAACTTGTAAATGACTTGAGAACTTTTAATAAAGAGCTCAAGAAAGCTTTAGAAAATCTTTCTAAAAACTCATCATCTTTTGATTCTTTGAGAAAAGAGAATAACACTTTAAAAGGTGAAGCAATTGAGCTTAGAAATTCCATCCCAAGATTTCATAAAGGGAAAAAAGCTTTGGATACTCTCATTGTATCTCAAAAACCACCTCTAGTGAGATATGGTTTACGCTTTAATAGAGCTTCCTCATCTATATATTTTTCTCCTACATTTATATGAGCATCTATATCTCAAATCTCTAGTATTAATGTTGTTAGGAAGAAAAGTGCTTTAAGCATTAAGCCTTCTAATCTTAAAGACAAAGGGAAGGCTCCCCAAGGCTGAAGAGCTAAGCCTCAAAGAGCTAACCATCCATACATGTACTTAAAGAGGCATATCTAAACACATACAAACACAAAAACTTCTATCAGACTCCTTACTTATGCACTTGCATATATTCACAACACCAAAGTGTGAGAAGGTCTCCTACTTACAATAAGGTTGCTCATAGGGAAAAGACTGATAAGTCCAAGCTCCAATGTCATTATTACATGAAATATGACCATATAAATGTCTTTTGTTACATTAGGAAGGCACACCTCAAATTAAAGGAACCTTCCAAGCCTAATCCTTAAGGACCCAAGTATGCTTAGGTACCTAAACAAAGGTAAAATGTGTTTTTATTATAGGAATGCTTGGAACCACCAAGGAAGATAATGATTGACATGTCGATAGTGGGTGCCTAAAGCACATGACCGATAACAAGAAGTTATTCATAGCGATTAAAAAGTAGGATGGTGGCAATGTCATATTTGAAAACAATGTCAAGGGTAAGGTAATTGGCATTGGAATTATTGGTAAGAAGGGTTGCTCTCTCATTGATAATATTCTATTGGTTGATGGATTAAAACATAATCTTTTAAGTGTAAGTTAATTATGTCACAAAGGTAATAAAGTCACCTTTGACCTTAGAAAATACTAGTTACCACCTTAGTGAATAAGAAGGTAGTCTTTGAGAATTCAATGAGAGACAATACCTACCTATTGACATAAAAATTTTAGCTAATCAATCATTTAAGTTTCATGTTTCCATTAGTAATGTGCCTTGGTTTTGGCATAGAAGACTTAGACATATTAACATGAAGCTTCTACAAAGTTTGTCCAAAGGAGAGCTAGTAGAGGGTCTTTCAAAGCTCAAGTTCACAAAGGATAAGACATGCGGGCCTTGTCAAATAGGAAGCAATACTAAGCATCCTTCAAAGTAAAAAATATTATAAGTACTTCTAAGCCTCCTCAGCTCATTCATATGGACTTAATAGGACCTACTAGGAATGTTAGTCTTGGTGGAAAGCATTATGCATTTGTCTTAGTTGATGACTACTTTAAGTTCACTTAGGTATCCTTCCTTGCTCATAAAAGTGATACTTTTGATGCCTTTAAAAGCTTTTCCAAAAAAGTTCAAAATGAAAAAGGTTACTTCATTTCATTTATTATGAGTGGCCATAAAAAGGAATTTTTGAATGAATCTTTTACTTTAGCTTGGATAAACAAAGCTAAATTATGATCCCTTCCTTTTAGTGGCAAACCTCATCTAAAAAAGTGATTTTGCCCTTATGAGTCACCAATGCAACATCATCTTTCGGAGTAGCTTCTCTATAAATGATCAAGCTGGATAGAGCTTCTACCATAACCTTCTTATGCTCATGAGAGGTGATAAGTAGCTCCCATACGCTGATTTGGGCAAACACTTTCTTCAACTGCATTACAATAGGATTATCTTCCTTTTTCTCTTTCACAATAAGTTCATTTGTCCCTTTTTCAACCCTTAGCTCTCTAGGAGCTCCTTTATCATGATAATACTTCTTATTGCCAGTAATATGGCTCACTTGTTTCATTTTTCTCTCTTCATCACTTTCTTCCCATAGTTGAATCATCTTCTTCGTTTGTACCTCTTTTATCTCCTCATCTAAACTTTCCCAAGGATTAATAGTGGAAATAACTAAGGCCTCCCTTGCAACTTCTTCGATAGTAGCAATGACAACTTCCTCAGGAACTCCAAAGTCTATCATAAATGTTTCTTGACTTGAGGGAGGAACAATACAGTAGTTTAGGACTTAAATGCTAGGCTTTTTAGCATTCGATGACACAATGGTCTTGTTATTAATAAGGTCTTATATCTCATGCCTTAGTTTGTAATTGTCATCAGTATTGTGGCCCGCTCCCTAATGAAAAGAGTAATAAGCATTAACATCATACCCTATAGGTAGCAGATTAAGAGTTGGTCTTGGTGTTAAAGTTTCAACACCCTTTTCTTTTATAATCTCTTGAATGTTTTGGACTGAGACATCCCTAAATCAGTAAACTACCTTACTGTCCTTACTGCATTGACATTAGTTGTCTTGCTTCCTTCAATATGAGGTTAGGGTGAGGCACTTCTTCTTCCCCCCATATTGCCTTCTTGACTTAGATTCTAACTCTTCAACTTGAAAACCTGTTTTTCGAAAATCCTCAAAATTCTTGATTAACATTACTTTAATTTTGGTGATGACATTAGGCAAAGCCCCTTTCATAATCATTGTGAATGTTCCCTCTCTGTAGGTCTTATGGTTGCCTTCCATCTTCTAATTAAAGCTTTTACCAATTTTCTACTTTAAAGATTCTAAACCTCGTAATATGATTCAAGATTTGAATTACAATCATAGTACCTTTCAAAATCTTATCTCATCTCTTTCTAATCTTCCTTGATAGTCTTAGCCTGGTTAAAGTACCATGTCTTAGTAGATCCCTCCAATGACAACTCGAAGAGCTCTAACATGGTATTAGTATATACCCCATATGCTTTTATGACTAGCTTATATGAATGGACATGGTTTTTTATAGTTTGGGTTCCTGTGAACTTGGGCAACTCAAGGATGCAAAAATCAGCCTATAACTTCTCAGGTTTATGGGCTAGCAATTCTGCAATATCTATTCCCATCTTTAAACCTTTAGCACCTATAACTTTTTATATTTTCTCCAACTATTTAAGAAAGTCATTGAATCTAGTACTTTCTTTTGCAATTTCTATAGCATTATTGGGGACAACTATAATGCTACCTATGTCCTTAGCAAATTTGTTCTCATGGTACTCATTAATCCCAAACAAATCATTATCAATCACCATAGGCTGAGGGCTTTCATAGGTGTTTTCCCTTTGTCAACTCTACTGGTAGATACATCTCATTTGTTTAGGATCTTATTTACCCGTTTGTTCACTTCTTCAACAATCCTTTCTTCTATCTTGTGATTAAAGTCGGCCATCAGCCTTTCCAAAACATCAAGTAGTATGGTTAATTCCATGACTGGAGTAGCCTTTTAATTCGGGCTTGATGTCTTAATTTTTCTAGCAAGTCAGTCTCCTTTTCTTTTTCATAAGGGTTTGGATGGGGTTGTGACGGCTGCAAAATAAGGGTTATCAATATCATGCATGAGCAAGTAATTGATACATTTATGCGTGATATGCATAAGCCATTTTGCAAAAGATCCTCCTAACCTCATTCCTCCCACATATAATGTATAGTGGCTTTTTCTTAGGTAAAGTCTCATTCTTATACCATCATGGGGTAAAGAATGTGTGGGGTTGCCTCGAACTAGAAAGAGTTAAAGCCTCAAAAGAACATGTACACAAAGGTACTAAAAGAAGAACTTTTTACATTACTTAAAGAAACATGTACAAGCAAGGAAAGAAATCCCTTTAAGAAAAGAGGGATATGCACAGAAAGTATTTACCTAGCGGGGAAGGGGGAATACACAAGTATTTACATATGGGGAATAATTACATCAAAGGGAATGAGGTTACATTTACATTTACATTATGGATACTTAACCATCTTCTTTGAGGCTTTTAACCATGTTCTTTAAGGACTTTTACTCTTCCTTAAAGAAATACAAACAAGTGGAGTTCCCTATTCCAAGGGATTACCGGCTCTTACATGCTTAGTGTTTGAAAGGGTTATTATCATTAATGGCTCCCATAAGCTTAGGGGGTGATTATCGTGATCCTCTATTTGATATACCTAAAAGAATTAGCTCATAAGTGATGAATCCTCCTCACAATCTTCTAAGCTCGAATGAAGCTTAGGTCTCAAGCTTGGAAAACCATCAATTTATCTAAGGGTACCTAGTGCTCGTGGTGAAGTGTGAAGGCTACATGAATGCAATTAGACTACTCAATAACAAGTTTAAACTATTAAAAGTGAACTAAAGATTAAACATGAAATCTATTTTGGATCCCTAATGGAGTCGCCATTGTGAGCGCCTTAGTCAGTTTCTCGGCTGTGTTCGAATGAGTGAAATCTTGCTTGTGACTTCATCCTTTTATTGATCATTAGGGGATCGAGAGGGCGAGGGTCTTTACTTTGGTAATGACCCTTAAATATGGCACGTGTTTGGATCAATAGAGCATCCTTTTAAGCCTTGTGCGACTTCAAATCCTTGAGTCCAAAATGATGGTTATCGGGGGACCAAATATAGGATAATATGTTAGAACCATCCTAAGGAGATATAGAGTCACCAATTGACTTTAGTCGAGACAAGAGTTTAGGGAAGGCAAAATTTGAACCTAATCTAAGTCAATTAGAAAGCCCATTTCATCTTTATTTCATTAGAGATTTGGTTCAAAAATTAGGTACGACTAAAGAAAAGGGTTAGGCACTTTCAAACTGCCTGAATATTGGGATTCGACCTTCGGGCATCTTTGGTCCACTTTTAATGTTTTAACTAGGTTATTGATTAGTCCAACTAATGCCCCCAAGCATACATCTAAGCATAATCCACTTAAACAACTCAAGCCATCAACCAAAAGGGGTAGGGGATCCTGCATGGTATGGGGTAGGCATGCATTATCATTTACACATCACATCATCCATAATCATATAAAAAGGGAATGGGGACATGTGACATGGGATAAGGATTAACATGCATATCATCCATTCACACACATAATCACATAATCCATACAGGAAAGTGCTTAAGGGCAAATGCATAGTCTAATTATAAGTAATAACACTAACACCCAAATGAAGAAACAAGTTAGTAATGAGATAATATGAGAAATAAATAAAGAAAACTCAAAGTAAACAAAGAAAGGCAAGTAAAGTCCATAGTAATTATCTTACCATATCTCCTAAAGTTAAGGTATCCTATGATACATTCTAAGTCCATAATAACACATTCCATCATCATAAATCAAAATATAATAGAATATAACATGATCAAGATCATGAGACATAAAATGCTTAAAACCTTAAACATGAAATACAAAGCACTATGGAGGACATCTCATTACCTAAGCCAATAATCACCATAAAAGAGAGATCATAGGGTTAATGAACCCTCTTTCCTATTGCTCACAAAGAGCTTGGGCATCCATGAACATTACTAACCATGGAAAAGGTTAGAATGCAAAATAAAGAAAGAAGGTAAGGGCCAAAATACTATTCACATGTTTCCAATACAAGCAAAACCGTAAAAAGGAAGACTCTCGAGATCCTAGGAGTGGTTAACCAATCACTTGGTCACTGTAAAATAAGATCTAAACAAAAACTTAACATTACAATAAATCACACACAAAGGAACATAGAGCATTGCATAAAGAAATATAGAGAACCATTTTAAAATCACTCAAAATTCCATTTTTAATATGAATAGGGATGATGTTAATCCTCCCCCTATTCTATCATTGGAACATTGGAAAAGCCTAGAAAAATGGACTTAAAAAGATGAAATTCGGATGTGCAAGAAAGACAAATTTTGTAAAAATGACTACTAGGAAAACTAGGTTTTACACCTTATAGGCAAGGTTGTACAACCCATGTTTCCTATGTTTTGAAAATAAAAGAAGAAAGAAGAAATAGAAGAAGAAGAAGAATGGGAAAAGGGAGTTCTATGATGCATTTTATGTGTTTTTATGCCCTCAAAGGCTCTCAAGGTCAACACTTTCCTCCTAAAATGCTTAAGAAATGCACAAAGATGAAGAGTTTAGGCTTGGTACCACCTTGGAAGCAGTTGGTATGGGTTAGGGTTTCTATATTAAGGGTGCTTTGAAAATAAATTTTTGCAGAGTAATTTTAGAGTTTCCAAGCCTTCCCTCCCTTTTCAAATAAAAGGGTATTTATCGGTATGGAATGGATGTACAATGCCATAAATAGTCATGGTTACACCATGGACGCATCTAATCACAAAGAAGGAGGTGAATGTACGAAAATTAGGGTTTACACATGGGCTATACAACCAAGAATGGGTTATACATCCCTCTGCTAAGGTTGTGGACCCTTTGGGTTTAAAGAGGGACCAGTTCCAGAAAGTTCTAAGGATTA